>CATIWQ010490802.1:0-30252 GCA_949673415.1 Euphorbia schlechtendalii
ATATATGCGCGCGCAGGGGGAATTGAGTGAGAAAGAAAAGATTGTTGATTTAATTGGGCAAGTAGATATAGTAATATCTGTACTACCTTACCCACTGGTTTGTGAACAATTCAACATTATTGATGCAATCAAGGCTTCTGGCAATATTAAGGTATGCATAAATTAAGAAATTGATTATATTTTTTTTATAAAAATAGAATTATAGGTTTTGCTTGGAATAAATGTATTCCACAAAATTTAGTAGAATTCATTTTCAAATCCAAATTCTTTTGCTTGAAATAAGAAAGAATTGGATTTCAAATTCCTAAAATTGAATTTCATGTAATTCAAAACAATTTGAAAAAATCTCATCAAATTACGTGAAATTTGTAAATCCGCAATTTAAAATAACAAAATCAATATATTTAATTTATTTCTATACTTTTATTCATTTATTCCAAGAAAATGAATTCATTTGCAAAGGAATTAAAGTAAAATTCATTTTTGAAATGAATTTCAAAACCTACATGCATGGAATTGTTCCAAGGCTATAATTCTATTGCAGAAAGGATTGAGTAATTAAAATTACTAATGCAACTCTAATCAAGGCTATAAATAAATACCCCCAAATTCTTTAAAGGTATTTGTTAATTCCTCTTTTTAATTATATTTCCTAATATTTCTCATCCGCTATTTTGAAAGTTATATTGACGGAGAAAATGTCGAGGGAGTAGTTGTTTTTGTGTAAATAATGTCTAAATCGATCTATAATTTGGACATAATTAATTTTGAGTCCACACCGATAATGAGACATCCAATGATAACAAGGAGGTGTTTCTCAAAACTTATTTAAAAGTCATTTATGTCTTGTAAGTGACTTTTTTAAGAAGTAAGTCTGATTTACTTTTAACTTCTGTCTTATTTTTAACTTTTAAGTTAAAAAAAGTTATCAGAAACACTTCATTGTCTGGCTTATAAGTTAAAATCTCCTTAAAAAACATTTTTAAGTTAGAAATTAAAAAGCAGAAGTTTTGATAAACACCCCCTAATTCTCGCTCGATTCGAGCTTTTAAGGAAAAATCGTGAACTCATATTGTTTGAGAACATACAAACATAAAATGCTCTTCTTATTTATGAAATAATTTTAACCTACTCAGATAACTTTTAGAGTATGAATGTTTACATATAATTACAGAGGTTTATACCATCGGATTTTGGAATGGAAGAGGACAGGGTGAGACCATTGCCACCATTCGAGGAATTTCTAGAGAAGAAAAGAAAGATAAGAAGAGCTATAGAAGAAGCTGCCATTCCGTACACTTTTGTTTCTGCAAACGCTTTTGGTTCATATTTTGTTAATTTCTTGCTTCACCCCCACCAACCTACTCTCGATATTACCGTTTATGGTGATGGACATGCAAAAGGTACATTAACTTTTTACTAATTACATAACTATTAGCTCTGCTGGTAATAGAGTTTATTCATTTTAGCAGCGGTGTTAAACTGCGAAGAAGATATAGCAATGTTCACGGTAAAAGCAGCGGATGACCCAAAAACACTTAATCGACTTGTCATAATTAGACCCGAAAAGAACATTGTATCTCAAGTTGAGCTCATTGATCTGTGGGAGAAAAAGACGGGTCTCTCTTTCAATATGCTTCACATTCCTCAGGAGAAGCTTGTGGAGCTTTCTCAATGTAAGAATTGATTTGAACAACAAAACAATTAGCTATTAATTATATAATAATAGAAAAATGATTAGCTGTTAATTAATTAATGCAGGTCTGGCATATCCAGAGAATTTAAAAATGGCAATAGTGGAGAGCTTGTTTGCAAAGGGAGATATGATTAGCTATGAATTGGAAGAGAATGATATAGAAGCATCAAAGTTATATCCAGAGTACAAGTATACTACAGTTGAGGAACTTATTCATAAGTTTCTTGTTAATCCTCCCTTTCCTGCTGCTGCTGCTTTTTAATTTTCCCTCATTTTATATCTTTGTGTTTTTCTTTTTTCTATTTGAATGTTATAAAATATTATTCATATGTTTTTCTATCAATGTAACTCCGAAATTTAAAAACTACTGCTTATATGTATTATTGGTATATACCATCAATTAATGGCGGAGCCCGGGGGTGGCGGAGGTGGGCGGCTGCCTTCCCTGGCTCCATGAAAATTACATACGCCTATATGAATCATCACCCATAATTGTAGTAACCGCCTCCCTTGATCTCCTTAATTTGTTGATGGTGCTTGGGCCGGCGCTTTGGGGCTGTTTGTAGAGGCGGCTGCCCACCCAACGGTCGGAAACCATATGAGATTTTGCCTCTGATAACAGAATATATATTATGGGCCCACAAGCCCATTGATGACCCAAAAAGACAAAGGATACGTGGCTTTCACACAGAGAGCCATGTGACAAACACTCAAATGTAGAAAAGAGCCGTTGGAGCCATTACAAATAGACTCATTAAGACCTCAATGAAAACTCTCCAAATTTCTTCCATGAACACATTATCAAGTACAGCCAGTGCTTCCTGAACAAAATCTGCGAGTATGTGGCCCTTTAGAGCCTTCCTCGATTCAAACCTGACATCAAACTCCATTAATTTCAGCGTCCATTTCGCTATCCTTCCTGAGGTTTCCAGTTTTTGCAAGACCTTCTTTAGGGCTAGGTCTATGCGAACCACAATGGTGTGCGACTGAAAATAATGCCTCAACTTCCTTGAGGCAATATTTACCGTATAGGTAACCTTTTCTAAGCGAAGATATCTTAATTCTGCTTCTTTTAATACTTTGCTACAATAGTAGACCGGGTATTGTTCGCTTCCCTCCTCCCTAATTAAAGTCATCCCCGAAGCTTCCTCCGAGGTGCTAACATATAGATACAATGTTTCTCCTGGAATGGGGCGGCTCAAAAGTGGTGGTGATGCAAGGAAAGTCTTTAAACTTTCAAACGCTAAACGCTAGCATGCATTCCTCCATCCAACTGAAATTCTTGGCTCCTTTAATTGCTTTGTAAAAAGGCAAGCATCGCTTTGCTGAGCAAGATATAAATCGACCAAGGGCATTAATTTTCCCATTCATCTTTTGCACATCATTCAAAGTTCTTGGTGGTACGAGGTCCATTATTGCCTTAATCTTATCTAGATTTGCTTCGATCCCTCGATGAGACACCAGATAGCCCAAGAATTTCCCTGCTAAGATGCCGAATGTACACTTCTACGGGTTAAGCTTTAGATTAAACTTATTGAGTTGTTGTAAGACCTCCTTAACATCATTTGGTTGATCAACGATGCTCCTGCTTTTTATCACCATGTCATCCACATACAATTCAACCTTATCTCCTATCATTCCTTCAAAAAATTTATTTGCTAGCCTTTGGTAGGTCACCCCCGCATTCTTCAATCTAAAAGGCATAACATTGTAGAAATATGTCCCTCCATGTGTAATGAATGATGTCTTCTCCATGTCCTTCTCCGCCATTGCTCTTTGATTATAACCTGCCTTCAAGTCCAACGTGGAAAGCGCCTTAAAGCCTGTTGTCGCATCTACCAAAGGATCAATGCTTGGGAGAGGGTAGCTGTCCTTTGGGCACGCCTTATTCAAGTCGGTATAGTCAACGCACATTCTGTATGTACCATTTAGTTTCTTCACCAGAACGACATTATCCATCCATTCAGGATATTTAACTTCCCTTATATGACCGACGCTTAGCAGTCTCTCTATTTCCTCTAAAATTGCCTGTTGCTTTTCAAGGCAGTGGTTGCGTCGCTTCTGCTTAATAGGAGGCATGTTTGGGTCAACATTTAGTTCATGTTCTACTACTGTACGGTCTACGCCTGTCATGTTTATCGTATCCCAAGCAAAGCTACTTCTACACTCCTTCTGTACTGATATCAATGTTGCTTTTGGCTCATCGGGAATATCTTTTGTAATTTTCAACTCCTTGCCGTGCTCGATAATCAAAGTTTCTAATTGACCATGGGGCTCTGCTCTTTCCTTGTCTTCAATCTCCTTAATAAGAGGTTCAACCCTTAAAGAGGCCATATACGTTTCCCATGCCAGCTTCTGATCTCGCTTTGCTATGGCCATTCCCTTTGTTATCGGTATTTGAAATTCCAGATGATGTAAAAATATGCCTAATTCTGAATCGCAAATTAACGGTCAGCCCAAGACGACATTGTAAGCAAATGGCATATCCACAATTAGAAACTCTTCTCTCGACTTCCATTTGGGACCCTCGTCACCGATTATGACCGGTAAAGTTATTGCTCCTAGAACTTTAACGGGTTGGCCTCCAATACCAATGACCGAGTTTGATTCCAGGCGTAGCCTGTTCGGGTCAACTTGTAAAGCATTGAAAGTCACTCTAGTTAGAATATTCACCGAGCTTCCGGTGTCGACAATTACCCGCTTGACTAGAAAGTCATTTTTCTCCATTTCGATGACAATCGCATCTGAGTGTGGCGCCGGTCTTGACAAATGTGAAAAGCTGAATAGTACTCCATTGTCTCTACGAGTGTTGTCAATGCCTCCCTCGGTCTTCCACTTCCTGCTGATCGGTCCACCGATAATAACGTTAATCACGCCTCTAAGTGGTGGAGCTTCTTGTGTCTCTCTTCCCTCGGCAGAGGTGGTCGGTTTTGATTGCGATCCTCTCTCCTCTCCTCTCTCGGTCGATGGGCCAAGAATCGATCAATCTTTCCTTCAAGCTCGCATCTATTCAAATCATGCGCTAAATGTCTGCACTCCTCCATATCATGACCTTCACATTTATGAAAATCATAATATATCCTGGGCTTTCCAGGTCTTCTCGGTCTTGGAGGGTAATCAATGTGTTATCCCTATCTCCCTACTTAATACAATATCTCCTTTCTCGAAGCCCTCAACGAAATTAACTCTTTGGGAAAATCGTTTCCTCTAAATTTTGAGCGACCCTGTGGTCGGGGCCTACTTCCTGACACCTGGTTTGGTAGACTTACAACGTCTGGGGTTCCCAATTGTCGCTGATGTGTATCATAGGCTACCCAACCTCGAGCTCTACTCATCATTCCAACCAACGAGGTCGGTCTCTTTGTTAATAGATCTTTCTTAAGATCAGCGCTTCTGGTATTCTGAGCAAGAATATTGATAGCAACATCCACATTACAACCCTTTATGTGTATAAGGGTCTTCTAGAATCTCTAACATAATCTCCCAGGGGCTCGTTCTTCCCTTGTTTGAGTAGTTGCAGCTCTTGCACAGTTCTGGTTTGTGGAATTGACGTGATAAAAAAGTTGCAGAATTCCTTCGCCAATTCATTGAAATTGTTGATCGATCTAGCTTTTAGTGATTCAAACCAAAATAATCCCTATCAAATCAAAGTGGAAGGAAAAAGCTTGCACATCATAGAGTCGATCGCCTCTATTATGAATACCCCTGGTGAAATGCTTTGACATGCTGAGTTGGGTCCCCTTCACCATTGTATTTTGACAAGTCCGGGTAATGGAACTTTTTACTAAATGGTTCCTGCATTATTACCCTGGAAAATGGGGTATTGGTAGCTTCAACCTTCGGTGTAACGGGGTCAATTTGCCACATCAACGAACATCCCTCTTACACACTTTAGAAATTTATTCAACAAAGCCTCTTCACCTTCTACCATCGCTGGGATAGCACTCCTTGAAGGGTTGACCGTTGATGTGTCAGCATGAACTCTAGAAGGAACTCTCGTGGGTTCCCTTCTTGACGGCTCAATTGAATGAACCGAGGTTTGTGGGCTTGGTTGTCTAATGCGTTGAACGCTCCTGACCTCATGTTCCTCTACTGCATGATGTTGGTCTGGCTCGTGATACGCTTCTCGTACAGGAACCATCGGACTTCTAGATCGTTGTCTTTGCTGTTTGTCATTTATTGGCCTCACTAGCCTTTGGGAGTTTATGGGACTTCGGGATCGCTCATATGTCTCTCTACTCTCTCCGGGCGAGGGTCTTCTTGCACCTCAACGTCATGATATTGAGAAGGTCGAGGTGGCATTAGATTCCTTCTATAAACATAGCTTTGAGATCGAGCGATCCCCTGGGTCCTCGAATAGCTTGACCCTTCTCGAAACAAGCGTTGCTCCATTCCCAAAATTCTTTCTTGATTGGCCAAAATTTATTCTATTCATGCATTCATTGCATTGACTGAGCCTTGCACTTCACCGACAATGTACATATTTTACTTTGTCAGGTTTGCCAAAAGCCTTATTTCTGTCGGGATGCCCTCTTGTTGGCACAACTCAAATTGTCAATCCAGATTGGTTGATATGGTTATGAAAGGAATTTCATTTCCTTGGTAATCAACAGGTCGGGCTCGGTCTAACTCCTTATTAGAACTCCCCCCTAATCATTCACCCTTAGAGTGTACCCCGACGGAGGCATAGAGAAATTCTCCGCTCCCATCGTTGTTACACCAGGATTTTCTTCTGTTCCCATGGTTTGTTTCATTAATGGAAGTTCCACAAATGGTAAGGGTGGTGCAGGTATTCATATGCAAGGGCCCGGTGGAATTGTGATCAATCAAGCTGCACAACTATCTTTCACAGTGATAAATAATGCAACGGAATATGAGGCATTCATCCTAGAACTCAAAATGATAAGAGCAATAAATCCAGACCGAGCTCGCATCTGTAGTGATTTAAAATTAGTAGTAAACCAACTGGTTGAGGGATATGCAACCAAGGATCCATCCATGCAACAATACCTGACTGTAGTTAAAGAGTTGATAGAGGAAATCAAGATTAATGGGACGAAGCTAGAGGTCCTTCACATCTCAAGAGCTCATAATTATGAAGCGGATAGGTTAGCAAAAGAAGCCTTGGACCCAAGTGGAGAAAACCTGATATCTTGTACAATTGCAAAAATTATGAAACCAACTATGTCGTGCCATGAGACACTTGTAGTGGAGACCGAGGGAGAGCCAACGGAAGAAGAATTGTATGATCTAATTAAGAAATATTTAGTCAACTCATCTTTGCCAGAAGATCAGATTGAGGCTCAGAAAGTTGTGAGGAAATCCTTTCAGTATTCCGTGATTAGAGATCACTTGTACCGAAGGTCATTATCCCACCCGTGGAAAAAGTGCCTTGGAAGAAGAGATGCGGACTATGTGCTAAGGGAAATTCATGAAGGAATTTGTGGTGGTCATGAGAAGAAGGACTCCATTGCTAGGAAGGCTTGGATTCAAGGATTTTACTAGCCAACGATGGAGTTGGATGAGAAGGAAATGGTGCAAAAATGCCAAGCTGGCCAAGCCTACGCTCGAAATATAAGAGCTCCACCCACTGAAATGACAATCATCAAAGGGGCATGGCCTTTTTCAACTTGGGGAGTAGATATAGTCGGACCTCTCCCGATGGCACAATATCAAAAGAAGTGGATAATGGTGGCGGTCGATCACTTCTCAAAATGGGTAGAGGCCGAGCCCATATCAACTATATCACCCAATCAAGTGATCCAATTCTTTAACAAGAATATCATTACCAGGTATGGTATTCCACACACCATTATAACTGACAATGGCACGCAATTTCAGTGCGAGGCTTTTAAGGCCTATTGCGAAGGCTTGCGCATCAACTTAAGATTCTCCTTTGTGTCTTACCCACAATGTAATGGTATGACTTAAGTTACCAACCAAACTATCACTGATGGAATAAAAACCAGGATTCTTAGTAACGGGTCAACATGGGTGGATGAACTACCAAATATTTTATGGTCATATCGAATGACACCAAGAACAATAACAGGAGAAACACCGTTCGTCCTAACTTTTGGAAAAGAGGTGGTTGTACCAGTAGACATTGGGACCCCCAGTGAGCGAGTGTCCCACTATGTCAGCCAAGTAGATAATGTAACCAAGTTAAGAAGCAATCTAGATGCCCTAGAAGGGTGACGCGATCTAGCTTACCAAAGAATGGCGGCTTACAAGTAAAGAATAACATCGGTCTTCAACAAACATGTCAAACCCCAGACCTTCCAAGTGGGAGAATTGGTGCTCAGAAGTACAGAAGCTTCAAGAACGAGGGTCGGTCAAGGAAAATTTGGAGTCAATTGGGAATGACCATACAAGGCTACTCAAAAGATCGGCTTAAATACTTACAAAATTCAAGATTTAGAAGGCAAAGTTTTACCTCTAACTTAGAATGAAAGAGCTTCAAGGAAGTTTTATGTAGGTCAATGAAAATGATGTAATTACTTATTCAGATTAATAAGACTCCTTTCAATGATATACTTTGTTTATATTAGAGCAGTCTTATTAAAAAGAGAATGCCTATAAAGGCCCATTGAATAACAACTATCTTTCGAATGAATTTTTAAACCTATTGTTTATTCAAAAGGTTCCCATTGCACAAAAACAAAGGAATGAAAAATTCATTATAACAAGTTCACTAAATACAAAATAATGCTGTAAAAGCAAAGCGATAATTACAAAATGGATATAAAGCAAAGGAAGAGCGGAGGAGGAATCATCGTTGATTTCATTAAATTCAGATAATTGCAAAGTCACCCATGAATGATAGGATGATGCTTTTGCTTCCTCTTCCTCTTCAACTTCTTCCTGATCAACTTCCTCCTTGTTAGTATTGGCTTCATCAGGCTCTCAAAAGAGCCAATCATCTTCTGCCCAGAACTGCATGGGGTTATCAAGACCGGGCTCAGCAAGAAAAGCGACGGGATTAAGATTTGCCTTAGAAACAATTCCCTCACCTTGTTAAGAAAATTGACGTGGAAATTGACACAATAGCGGTTCAATTGGTCCATTAGCCTCGCCTCCTTCTTTTGAAAGTGATGCTTCAAAGCATGATGACAAGCCTGGGAGGATAATGAAACACACTCATTTTTCCTTACTGCAGCTTCGGCCTCATTAACTTAGCAGATTTTTCGACATCTTTCTCCTTCGGACTATGGTTAGCCTCGGTCAAGGCCTTGTTTTCCTTTTCAAGATTCTCCACAATTTTATTCTTCTCTGCCAAAACAGCCGCACCATCTTTCTCAACTTTCACAATGGACTCCCGAGCACGGGCTAATTCTTCTTCCAGCTTCAAATTTGCTTGACTAAGCTCTTCCTTGGTTTTCACAGCAGCGATCAACTCGGCCATAGTAACTTCCTTCATGGAAGAAAGTCGTTTGTTAACCTCATTCAGCGCTTTCTTCTCCTCTGCTAAGGATTTAATTTTGGCACCTCTAGCCCGCAATTTCTCCTCTAAGAAGATAGAATGAGAAAAACACTGAAAAATAAAGGTAAGATTATGTAAGCTAAAGTTTTTACAGCCATATCCACAAATATCACACTTATGTAAAACGTACCTCTAATAAGTGGGCCCGATGGCGAGTAGTAACTTTCAGTGCTTTTCTTTTTTAGTGAAGCCACTTCAATAGGAAGATGAGTGAGTGCACCCAACCTAGAAACGAGCTTCTCATCATCTAGGTTCAATTCTAGACCGAGCTTGGCTTCCCATGCCTAGACAAACAAGCAAGCTTAATAAGGGAAAATCTACGCAGAGATAGAAAGGAGAAATCTCATATATAAAAGATACATACCTCAATTATATCGGATGGCTAGTATGAGGTGACTTTCATCCTTTTGTTAGGAGGTGAAGGTGGGTCAACATTCTTCTCCGCTGGTCTTTTCATACCACCGAATGTAAGCACATCGGTCACAAGCGGTTCCAACGGGGACTTGCACCTCATCTTCACTCATTGGTGCTTTTCCTTTAGCCACCTGCCTGGCCTCATCATTTTTTACCGAACTATCAATCTCAACCATGTTTTCAGCAGGAATGGAAGGGGTGGCGTCTGGCACTACAGCCTCGGTCGTAGGTTTATCCACCACATTAACATTCTCAACATCGGTCGGTGAGTTCCTTGGCCCACATCTTTTTGCCTCTCTTCTACCTCAGAAGGTTCGGGATGATAATTCTCCACCTCTTCAAGCACATCGCTTGAAGGAGTATGAGTCTCAGCAACAACGGGGGGAGCCTCCCCTGTTCCAGCCAATGTAATCTCTCGGCCTTTCTTTTTCCCTCTCTTCTTTGTCATAGCTGTTAGCAAAGAGTGGAAAGGCACAAGATTAGACATACCTACATAAAAAAAACAAAATAGTTAGAAGGAATTAAAGGTTGATTAAAAGAAAATTTACTTGGCTCGTTACTTATGGGAAGCAGATCCACTATTCTTGGAGTGATCTCAGCGTATTTGTATTGAGAGGGATTATTAAGCACATGCACAGCATCCATCCAATTCAAGCGGTTCACCTCCATTTGATCAAGAAAATGCACCACTTTCCCTTGAAGCTCAACTAAGCGACCATCTTCTTTCCAAGAAAATGGGTTACCATGCACTCAGTTCCAAGCAGTGGGGACAGGAAATCCCTTTTGAAACATGGCATTCTTGTGAACTGCCTTTATAAACCCAAAACCACTTAGGTTTTGGGAAGCAAACGGACTCCTTTTTCTTTAAAATAGGCCGCATTTTCAGGCGAGCGGGAGCAAAATATAAAAGGTTTCCCCCCTTGGTTTGGACAGGATGGAAAAAGCACCAAAATACTATTCCATCTAACCAAATTATCAAATCCTTACATAATTTATCTAGGAGAAGCAACTCTAGAAGGGAATTAGGAGTTAATTAAGGCGGGCTAATTTGGAACTCTCTCATAACATCTGCAACATCTCGGCTACAAGGCAAGCGAAAGCCCCATTCAATATGCTGAACATATATAGCCATGGTTTTCTCAGGAGGGGTTATCATAGTGTCGGTCGGTGTAGGAATAGACCCAAGAAGCCCCGGTTTTAGGCAAAGAAGATCCATATAACATTTAACTTCCTATATAATTATGTTAGAATGCACCAAAACATTGGATTTGGGATTTACCTTTGAGTTTTTAGGTCTGCTTACGGAAGGTTCAAGGTTAAAGAAAGAAAGTCCCAAATCAACAAGGGAAAGGTTCGTAAGAGTGTAAGGGATGAGAACCCATGGAAGATTAAGGGAAATAGCTGAAGAGGGGTTGCTGGGGGCAGCGATGGATGTGCCTGCGTTTCCCCCATCATGAAATGACCTTAGGGGAATTGTGTCGATAGGATGAGCGGAATGAACGGAGCTGTTGTGTGTGTGTCTTTGTTTATGGAAGAATTAGAAGAAGAAGAAGAAGAAGAAGAAGAAGAAGAAGAAGAAACTATGAATCTATTCATGATGGGAAGATGTAGAAAGCTTACCGAAAAACTAAGATGGGGAAGAAATGCGATTTCAGAGAAAGGATTCAAGTGCAAGTTGAGAGAGTGCGTAAAGAGTGAAAAGAGGTTATTTTTCCTCTCTTATAGGATTTGGGGAAAAGAGAAATTTAAAATTCAAAAAAGAGAAATGATTACAGGATTAATTGCGGGAAATATAAAGGGGCAGCTTGTTAAACAAGTTAAGCAACGAAAGGTCATCCGTGTAAATCACATGCCAGAGAAAAGTTTAATAGTTAATAAATCCTAAATAAATTAAAGGTGGACAAGGGATGAACATCTCTCAAACAAAAGTGTGATTGAAGATAGGCTCATCAAAAAGTGGCAACCGGACAACTGCAGCATTCTCTGTTAAACGAATAAAGGTTGGACTTTCAAACATGTCAAACTACAAACCAGCGTCGGTCTTCAACCCGAGGATTAGGGTCGGCATAGCGCACACATTATATTACAATCAATGATCAGTTCCTTTCACCGAATTTACAATCGGTTCTCAAAACCAATCCGAATAAAATTTTCCAGAATCGAATCATAACGACAAGCTGCAATAACAAACTAATGTCAACCGACCCTTAAAAGGAGTCGCACAATGTTGGGGGAGGGGCATCTGATAACAGAATATATATTATGGGCCCACAAGCCCACTGATAACCCAAAAAGACAAAGGATACGTGGCCTCCACAGAGAGAGCCATGTGGCAAACACTCAAATCCAGAAAAGAGCCGTTGGAGCGTTACAAACAAGCTCATTAAGACCTCAATTGTAACTCTCACATTGATAACAACTGTCACATGGTCCTATATATATAAAGCATAATCACCGAGGAGTAAGGTACACACAAATTCACTATCATATTACTTACATTATACTTATTATTCTCCCAAAAGCTAACTTTAGCATTGATGTGGCTACGCCGGACAGACCCGGCCTAGTCCTCTAACTTTAATTATCTTGTAGGTATATGGCAGTTTGGATCCCACAACATCAGCCGCTTTTAGTGAGATTTTGCCCCTACTTTTCAATCTTTGTCGTTGCTGAAGGTTGAAGATGATGTGCACTGTACCCAATTTTTTTTAATTCTTTCTTTAAATCTAAATAAAACGGTGAGTTTTACCTTTTAATATGAAAAAGTAAAACCCCTTTTCAGTGTGAGTATTTATTTATATTAATTTATTGTAAAACTCACTTCCCCTCTTGACATTTCATTTCCCAAGTATAAGCCAACCATCTCAACGACTCACTTCTTAACCCATTTTATCTTTCTTCTTTATTTTTATTTCTTAAATTCATTTTAATTAATTGTTGCATGGAACAAATATATTTAAAACTTTTCAAACTCAATTTCAAAAATTATTAAGTCATTTTTGAATTGAATTTTATTTTCAGTTTTATATTTTATTATTCCCTGTAGATTATAAATTAATTTTCAATTTTTTATTTTTATATTTCATTATAAATTTTTAATAAGGAGCATGATAATGAGGATTAAATTCACAATTACGCATTCCTCACAACATTGTTTTGGAATGTAGATATCACCAAACGGTTGCTTATATAAAGATTTATGAAGTAAATGAATTATATGAAATCTAAACTTCATTAAAATTATTATAAGTCTAAAGATAAAGTTCTTGTTAACAATACCAAATAATTATTCATACTCCATTTTTCTTATTTTCTTGATTGATTTATGTAGTAACATGTCTAAATTTTGATATTGGGGAACACTTTTATTTTATTTCTTCACTATTTAAGTTTAATTTACAACATTAATTTTGTTCAGTTAAGTTTTGTTTTAATTCTAATTTCGATATTAGATATTAACCATCTTTAAAGATCATTGACTCTCCTATTTATCCAAAAATTTTCAAGATTGATTTTTTACCACCTATCTTTATCCGTTGCTAAATTACGCCCCCCAATGGTCGGGTCCTAGCTCCGCCACCTATCTTTCCTTGAACTTTTATAAGTTTCTCTCAACCCCCTGAACTTGGCAGAAGTGTATGAATTTGTCCCCCTAAACTTAGCAAAAGTGTATTAGTTTGTCCCTTCAATGCCACGTGTCAAGTTCCATTTGGTTTGGTTTTTCAAAGATGTCATTTTTTCTTATTAATCAAAAGCTGACAAGTGGCACTCAATGGGTAAAATGATACATTTTTTCCAAGTTCAAAGGTAAACCGATGCACTTTTGCCAAGTTTAGGGGGTTGAGGGAAACTTTTGAAAGTTTAGAGGGTAATGGAATTTTAGTACCAAGTTGAGGGGCACAAAGATGCATTTAACTGATTAGAAAACCAAATCCCGTTACTTCATTCAAGTGAAAATTCTAATCAAAGAATGAACTACAAAGTTGTCATCACGTTTGATCCAACAAAACTTGCAAGAAACAAAGTGACTAACTAATAACTTGCATTCAGAAATAATGGAAGCTACATGAGAAAACCCTTCGTCTTGACGAACTACTAAATCAAAGAAAATTTTATTTTCCATCTCTATCATCACCCGAGCATAGCCAAGACTCTTTAACCACAATAAAGTTTCATGAACACTTTAACGCTTGCGCCTGAAGAATAGAACACTCCAAAAGTAAAAAGACCGGACTTTGCACATATAAATTGAACTACAATTATAAATATTATTATTATTAGGCCAAATACATAGATTACCCCCTTAAATTGTTTAAATTATTCTACTGCCCCCCTCAACTTTTCAAAAGTTCCCTCAACCCACTAAAATTGATATTTTTGTATCTTTGAGCCCCCCTAAATCCTACATGGCAAAGAGAGTGAATATAACTAAAAGATAAGGCGTGTGAGTTTTATTATAGTAATAAAATAAAAGGACATTATACAGTTTATACCAGATGCAAAATTCCCAAATTCAAATCTCAAATTTTTCTAACTTGTCTTTTCAAACTACAAATTTTTCTCAGATGAAAAATCCTCAAATCCCTTATGTTTATTGATTCTTCCACTCATCAATTCAGCCAGTTCTTTCCTCTTCGTGACTTTTCAATCTGCTGATAATGTTAGAAATAGTTAAAATCGTATTAATGTTGGGTTCTAATTAATTGCAGCAGTTACCGTCTCAACCATAGAGGAACAGTCTTGATGGCAAAGGAGGAACAATAGCTCCAACCGGGAGCTTATCAGGCTGCCGACCATGGAGAGGGGGGCTTGGAAGTAAAGTTCACCTGAGTAATGGAAGATGAAATGGAGGGGGAGGTGTACGGAGAAGAAGGGATTAAATAAGTTACGGTGTTGCATTTTATCCAGATTAATGGCGAGAAAGGATTTAGATGTAGAGGGAGAGAGAATGGTAATTGTTGATGGATAGATGGATATATTGTAGAGAAGAAAAAGGGACATGAGTAAATTAAGATTTATTTTGCTATTTTTTATTTTTTATAATATATACAAATTAGTGTTGTGTCATGTGTGCTTGCGTGTAAATATTTTATGTATTCGGTTGACGTCATTATGCGCTTGTTATTCATTTTAGGTATCATATTTGGAAACATTGGAGGCTGAGAGATTCGGAAATTCCAATTTTAGGGGGTTGAGAGAACCTTTTAAAAATTGAGAGGGCAGTAGAATAATTGTGCCAAGTTAAGAGAGTTATTTATGTATTTGGCCTTATCATCATCATCATCTTAAAATTGTGTCTATGCATCATTTTGGTGAAGAAAAATCGAACTAGCGGTGATAAATCGGTAAAAAAAACTTGATAGGGGCCTAATATCATAAAGTCTGATGCAATTAAAAAAAGTAAAGCCTTAGCGGGAGGTGAAGTAGACGGGGTTTTTTTTTGAGAAGTAAGATCATGTTCTCTTCGACTTCTGAAAGTTGAATTGAACTAAATTTATAACTTAACTTATTTCAGTGTAAATTTATAACTACACATAACTGAACTTATCTGAACTTAACTTAACTTAATTAATCTGAACTTAACTTAACTGAACCGAACTTAATTGAACAAATTTAATGTGTTAAGTTCCAATCATTTATTAAAAAATCCATTCAGGAGATCAGACCGAGAAGTGAAAGTGGATATGAAGTCATCCTATCCAGGAATCGTTTATAACTATCCTAGACTTATTTCCAAACACTTTTTTCCTCGTTCTCCCTCTCTGAACCCTTTCAACGAAGGAAAAGAAAATACACAGAAATTTGGACGGGAAGATCTACCAAGGTACATGCGCTATATTTGTCCGTATCTCATTTTCATTACAATTAGTTTTCTTTATTATCGTTTTGTACCACTGTACCTGGATATATATCTTTATTGCTTATATAGTTCTTTTGCTGATTTTGTTTTTAGGGTTTAGCACTATCTTCACTAGTTTTTTTATAAAAAAAGTAAGGATGCTGCGGAAAGTGATTATGTAGATAGTGAGAAAACCGTCGCCGTTGATTCAACTGCCAGTGACGCTCAGGTTAGTAAGGGAAATGTCAAAAGAGTTAGCCAGTGGCCGAATTGTTGATTCTGCTGCTACTGAGGTTCATGATAGTAGTGTAGCTATGGAATTTTCTAAAGAGATGGCGAGTGATCGTCTAGCTGGTGGAGCTTGTGAGCAACCCCAAAATGTGGATTCTTCTGCTTGTGAAACCCCAATTGTTGATTCTGTTGCTAGTGATGTTCAAGTTGGTAGCGGTAGTTTGGAAACTTCTAAAGAGACATCTGGTGATTGTGTAGCTAGTAGAGATTGTGAGAAAACCCTAATTGTCGATACTTCTGCTATTGATATTCAGAGTGGTAACACTGTTGCTGACCTGTGGAAAGAGACAGCAAGTAATCATGCAGATAATGAGAAACCCCGAACTGTTGAGTCTGTTGCTAGTGATTTTCATGGTCTAGTTAAGGATGCAACAAAGGGGTCTTCAACCGAGAGGGTGAAGTTGAGTGATGGGGAGAGAGACACAAAAGATTTAGAGACATTGGAATTAAGAAGTGAGGGTGGGGTTGAAAAGTCTTGTGGAAAAGCAGAATATAAACAAGAGAAATCGGTGGATGATCAAAACATGGCAGTTGACAGTATAATGGAAGGTTCTTCTGCTGGCCTTAATGTCGCAGTTGATTTGAATTCTTTGGAAACTAATGGAGTAGAAAATGGTATAATTCAAGTTTCTAGCAAAGAAAAGTCTGAACTTGTTGGTGATGCCCCTAATAAGGCCAAGGAAATAGACGAAAGTGGGGAGGATTCACTGCATTCTTCAACTGCGATTGAAGTTCCAAATGTCGAGACTCGAATCGTTGAGGAAGAACTTGTGGTGGGGGAAATGAATGCAAAAGATACGGATTCAGCAGAAAAAGATCCTATCAACAATATGATTTCGGAACCTTTCGCTGGAGATGCTCATGTTCCTGTTCATGGAACAATGGAGGATGAAGATATGACAAACATTGAAGGTATGGACTCTGATGTCTTTAACGAAAACTTTTGTTTTTCAGTGGAAGAACTGCGGGCAATGGCTGAGACAACAACCAATGGAAGCACTGAAAATCACCCTGATGGATTTGCAGATTCGAAATCTTCTCTAGAGCCAAATCAACCTCTAGTTGCAGATGATGTTGAGGCAACGGAGAACAAGATGCTTCTCGATTCTGAAAAAGACCGAAAAGCATCTATGAAAGAGTGCCAAAGCCAAAGCGTGCCTTTTGATTCTTGTCATCCAGAGGAATCTTTGGACAAGAAAGTAGAACAAGATTCTGTTTCAGATTCTGATGAACTAGTTGACTCACATGGAGAGCAAAAAACTGAAGAACAAGACACTGACTTAGAAGAGACGAATACCACTGAAGAAAAGACAGCTAAACGAGCAGTTATTCGAAAAACCACTTCAAAAGCAAATGCCGCTACCTATCAGCTACCACCCGATGATGAAGGTGAATTTGAGGTATCTGACTTGGTTTGGGGCAAAGTAAGGAGCCATCCATGGTGGCCTGGCCAGATATTTGATCCTTCTGATGCATCGGAGAAAGCAATGAAATATCAGAAAAAAGACTGCTTTTTGGTTGCATATTTTGGGGATCGAACATTTGCATGGAACGATGCCTCTCTTCTGAAACCTTTCAGATCACATTTCTCCCAGGTTGAGAAGCAAACCAATTCAGAAACTTTTCATAATGCTGTTGACTGTGCTTTAGAAGAAGTTTCAAGGAGGGTACAATTTGGATTGGCCTGCTCATGCATTCCAGAGGACATTTATGATAAAATCAACAATCAGATAGTACAAAATGCTGGCATATGTGAGGAGTCTTGTATTCAAAATGGCATGGAGGAATCCTTGTTTGCTGATTCATTCGAACCTCGAAAATTAGTAGATTATATGAAAGCATTGGCACAATCTCCTGTGCATGGGGCAGATAGACTCCAGGTTGTTGTTGCAAAGTCTCAGTTACTGGCTTATTATCGTTTGAAGGGTTACTCTGAGCTACCCGAATTCCGATTTTGTGGAGGATTGTTAGAGAATGACGATACTTCGCAGATCAAGGACGAAGTTATGGCTGATCAGTCTGCTTTTCACAAGGACGATGCTGGAATTTCTTCTGGTCAGCAAACTCAAAGAAGTTCTTACCACAAACGCAAACATAATTTGAAGGATAACCTTAATCCTAAGAAGAGAGAAAAGAACAAGACGAAATTGATCGATTCATGGGATTCAGTCGATGATGAATTCGGTTTTGACAGGAAAGCTCAAAGTAAGTTACTTTCACATTCTTCAGCAAAGAAAATTATTTCTGTTGCAAAATCCAGTCCAGTTTCTGCAGCTAAGCCATCATTTAAGATTGGTGAATGCATTCGCAGAGTTGCTAGCCAGATGACTGGGTCTCCCTCTATACTGAAGTCTAATGATACCCAGAAGATAGATGAAAATAATGAAAGGTTAATAGAAGATGGGTCTGATGTTTCAGTCCAGAACTCGGAGGATGCTGAGATGAAGAAAGCGACTGTTACTACCGAATATTCGTCGTTAGATGAATTGCTATTGCAGCTTCGGTTGGCAGCTCAAGATCCTTTGAAAGTACATAGTTTGTTGTCTGTCATTGTTAGTTTCTTCTTTGATTTCCGGAATGAAACGATAATGGAGCAGCGGAAAAAAGTTCTTGGTAAAAAGAGACAACAATCTACTGGTGGAGGTGATTCTCCTGACGAAACATTTGAATTTGACGATATGAATGACACCTATTGGACAGATCGGGTTATTGAAAATGGGTCAGAAGAGAAACCGCCACGAAAAACTAGAAAACGCGAAAATCAGAAAAAGGCCCTTGGGAAGTCGAATTCTCAGAAGCAAAATTCTGAGGAAAATCATAGTTTGGAAGCAGAGAAGAAGGCGGAAGGATACGTAGATGAGAATTCGCCAGCAGAACTGGTAATGCATTTTCCTGTGGTGGATTCCGTTCCTTCAGAATCGAAACTTATTAAAATGTTCAAGAGGTTCGGGCCATTGAAAGAAATCGAGACGGAAATAGATAGGGATACGAATCGTGCCAGAGTTGTTTTTAAGAAGAGTTGTGATGCACAAACAGCTTATAGTAGTGCCACAAAGTTCAACATTTTTGGTTCAACGCTTGTGAATTACCAGGTGAACTATGCAATAACTATGCCTTTTAAAACCGAGCCATTGGTCGCACACCAAGGCAATGATGAAGACGCAGCAGTTTTTCTGCAGTTCTGAAGAGTTCAGTCTGGAATGGGATACAAGGTAAATATTAGACTTGTTATAGAAGTTGAATTGGCCATCATTAGATTTTTCAGTTCCGCTTTTCTTCTAATAGCATGAATGATTTCAATTTTCGCTTTTACTCAATGTATGATCCTTTGTTTCTGGCCCTTGGATGGGGTAGTGAATTATGTATTAGACAGGAAGCCTTAATTTGCGTATGTATACACATACACATTCAAATTTGAATGCTAATTGACCAACTCTGCCAAGTCTCTAAATTAGGGAGGCAAACTGTATGATTGGTCTGTAGTAGACACAATTTGACATTTAGGTTCCTCTTAATTAATTGCTCACGAAACATATATGATAAGATTTGCCAACATTTTGAAGTGCATGGACTGAACTGACAAATAGTGCCAAGTACCAAGTACAATAGTGAAAAATATGTGCTTATATGTTAATTTACTTTTCCAAAAAAATGTACTTGTATTGATAATTTGTAGTATCTAGCTTCGAAGTTGTCGAAAGCATGTAGATGTGATGGATCATGGATCTGATCAATTTATTGCAACAACTATTTACTAATGTTTCTCATTATTGGTGGCTGCAGATGCTGGATAGTCAAGGCAGAATGCTTAATTCCATTGGTTCCTGGAAAATTTAGCCGGGCTTGTAGGAGATTTGTCACTGTTCTTGTGCATAATATAGCAGCGTTAGCTGACCTTGTTATCGATGACAAGCACGGGGTACAGTGACAAAGTCGTAGGCTTGTTTATGGTTTGTATGATGAAATATTTTGTATTAAATTAGAGGTAGAATGTTGTTAGTATGTTCGCTGAAAGTGTCATCTGCAATTTAGCCATGGCAGGCATCGTTGAAGCTACTTTTGCTACCATTGTGTTCTACTCGAACAAGGTGCTATGTGCCTTTTGCCTGATGCCAATTCATTGACCAAATCCTTTTTCCTGTGCTCCCTTTTCTCATTGGTCAGGTATTGAAACTTCATCATTGTAGAAGATGGGTAATTTTGTTACTTCTGGTAGAGCATCTTAGAACCCTGAAAAGAAAAGGCCAGAGTAGACATAACATATGCTAAATGTTTATTATGTTGTTCGCATAACATCTGTATTTAATGTATCAGTAAAGCAAAAGTTCATGTATCAATAGATGATTTTAAGCCGTTTATGTTTTAGTGAGTTAAGTTCAAATCATGCAATCAATATAGAACCACCAAACCCATCAATCAATGGTTTGGTGATCACAAAAATTCAAAAAGTGTAAGATTGTGATTTTAATCCCTACAATTTATAAAATTGGGAAAAAAAAAAGGGTTAAAATTTCAAATTTGACATAAAGGTATCATACATAACATTTAACTAAGGCAGATCCTTTCGAAATGGTCCATAAATGTCATTTCCTCGTCAATTTTGAAAAATTTCAAATAAACCCTTGAACTTGTAAAAAGTACGTCATTTTAATGCCACATATCGGCTTACACTGGTTTTGACTTTTTAAAAAGTAATATTTTCATAATTTTCTTCTCCAATCAGATTCTGACACGGTTAGTGAGTAAATCGATGTACTTTTTATAAGTTCAGGAAAAAATGGCATCTAGGGATAAGTACTCCTTTCATTTCAAAATAACTGTCGCTTTAGGATTTTATAAAAATTTCAAAAAAAATGTGGCTTTAGAATTCCAATGCAGTTTTTTAAAAATTTATCCATTTTACCTTTATTTAATCCATATTGAAAATGATAAAATGAATAAAGTATTCAATCAACTTTCAAATTAACAAAAGTCATAGAAGTAAATAAGTATTTTTATTGCTTTAATTAATGTTATCTTGACAACCTAAAAGAGACCGTTATTTTAAAATGAATGAGTACTTCTCAAGGGTCTCCCATATATTGAGCCTTTTAACTAATAGTTAAAGTTAGTATTGTATGTTAAAAAAACCGTTGCGTATTCTAAAACCAGCTCATTTTCCATTTTCACTATATTTCTTTTCCATTGATGTCCTCCTCTAGATGGTACCACTGTTTGGCATTTCCATTTTTTGGTAAGATATTTCTTTTAATAGATATGACTCTCAAGTAGACCTATTCGCGGGCCGGGGTACTCGCCGGCCCGGCCCGGCCTGGCCCGAACCCACTTCAACGGGCCGGGTTTGGACACTCGTTTTTTAAAAAAACCCGGCCCGAGCCCGAGCCCGTCGAAACCCGAAGATTTGTGGACCGGGTTTGGTTTTTATATAAATACCCAAGCCCGGCCCTGACAAATATTTTTATTTATTTATTATATATTTATACATTAAATTTATAATTATTTTAAGTTCCTATATTTTATTCTATTAAATTTATATACTTGATTACAATAAATTTTACTGAATATTAAAGATTTTAAGTAAACAATGCAATTATATTAAAAATTTAAACATATTTTGATCTACGTTATATTTTTTTAACTTAGTTTAATAAAAAAATTTATAATAAAAAAAATATTCATGGGCTTAGGTCGAGCTTGGGAATGACCTTGTAAACCCGGCCCGAGCTCGAAATTCTAAAGTATGGGCTTGGTCCAGGCTTGGGTTAACGATTTTTGTAAAAAAAAACCCGAAACCCGGCCCGACCCGCCCGACGAATAGGTATACTCCAAGGATGGAAACAATGTTTGGCTTTTCCTCTTTTTGGTAAAATATTAAATGTAATTAATTAATTAAATAATTATTTAAGCGGGTTAATTTCTGCTCTTCTTCATGTCACCTCCTAACTCTTTCTTAATTTGAACTAATAAATAAGAAAAAGAACTTTCCTCACCCTCTACTTATTGAAATTTGAATTATCTCAAGATATGGAGGATACAAAAAAAATCAAATGAAATACAAGTAACCTTCTGATCAATTAAAAAGAATACCAGAACAGGATAGTATGTTTTGCTCCCTGTTGGAAGGATTCTAGTGAAGAAAACCGTTTCTATCTCTTTGGAAGGAGAAGTCGATATTCATGGCCGCCATTGAACAGTTTCATCCGAAATCGGTGACTGCAAAACCGTTCAAACTAATGTCCAATCAAGAATTGAAGAAGAAATAGAGCGAGAACGAGAACGAGCAGAAGAAGAACTAATGAAAATATAAGCGGAGGAATCTAAATCGGTGAACACACTAAAATGGCAGAATAAGAAAAGAAGGAGATGCATATAATCTGAGCCCTAAATCTAAAATCAGGGATTAATTGAACCAAGAAAGTGGTCATCTATGTGTAACCCTCTCGATCATTACGAAAATTTTAAATGTAAAAGGGTGGGTATTTTACCATTATGGCAGTATTGTAATAACTAATAAATTTGTAAATAACCATACAAAAATTTATTTATTCAAAAATTTTGAAATTCATAGGTCAATAATATTAGTAGAAATGAAGTTCATAAGTCGTAGATCATTACAGTGTGGAGAATACGTAAACCGGGAGAGTGTTGGGTTTGATAGTTGAATTGAATATAAGTGTGGGGTTGAACTCATCTAACAACAAAATCTATGTTAAAATTCAATCTACTCCACTTATATGCTACTTATTATTCATGTTTATTACCGATGCCGGGTAATCCCAACATCTCTAACACTCCCCCTCAAGTGCAACTAGGCCTGGACCAGTCGCCACTTGCCAAGTATTCATTGACCTATCTCCTCGAAGGCTCAAGGTCATCAATGGGTTTAGTCACCCAGGATCTCGACTGTTAAGCCTTCTTCTCGCTCTAATAACATGTAGGGAATTCGTGGACCAGAGAGTGTTGGGCTCGATAGTTGGAGTGAACATACAAGTGGAGTTGAACTTATCTAATACAAAACCAGTTGGCTTGTGTTAAGCCCCAATCTACTCCACTTATATGCTACTCATTATACATATATATTATCGATGTGGGATAATCCCAACATCTCCAACATAGAGCAGTAAGAGTCATTCCAATCATTTTCCTCATATATCATTTCTCAAACATTCCAATCATTTTCCTTATATATCATTTCTCAAACCTTATTTTGCATAATTTCTCCAATCAGTTTTTTATTTTTCATTTCCCAAATCAAATTCATTTTAAAATAATAATATTTTATTATTAAACTAACAAAAAGAAATAATGATACAAAAGCTTAAAACGATAAAAAAACAAAAAATAATATCATTATAATCTATTCCCCAAAATAGAAAATATATCATTCCCATATTTAGGGAGTCAATTTTTGGGATATATTATAAACTTGATCATTCCCAATATCCATTTCTCATTTTGAAAAATTTTCAAAACGAGTCGAGCCAAGTTCGAATGCTGATTGTTCAAGCTCCGTTTGCAAAATTTTTAAAAAACTCGAATAGAGATCGAGTTTTGGTCAAACCAAGCACAAGCCTAACTCTCGAGCAGAGCTCGAGCCAAGCTTGAACAATATTTAAATCATGCTTAGCCGAGCTTTGTTCGATCGAGTTTAGCTGAGCTTCAGCCGGACATGTTAATTAAAATTTTGACAATATTTAGTTAAGTTTTGAACTTAAAATTATGTTTGACTTCATGAATAAAGTATCATGTATTTAACACTTATTGAACATGCTCACGAGCTTGTTAACGTGTTTTTTCATGAGTATGTCAGCGAGTCGTTTATTGAGCATGTTCACGAAATTTCAAGGTGAGTACCTCATTGCTCAAATTCTGTTCATTTATTAATCGAATTTTAATTTTTGTATCAAACTTGCTTATAGATGTATTGAACTCGAACGAACTTTAACCGGGCCAAATATTAAACTTGCTCACGAATAATTCTGTTGATTTTACAACCTTATTTATCTTTATTGATTTCAAGAAAGAAAAAAACCCATTTATTCCTTAAAAATAATATAAGAATAGACTTGAAGTGAAAGAGGATATAAAGTCATCCTATTCGGGATTTATGTATCTCTTGACGGATCCTAAACTTATATCCAAACACTTCTTTCCTCTTTCTCCCTCTCTGAACCCTTTCAACGAAGAGAAAAGAAAAAACAGAGAATTTGGACTGGAAGATCTACCAAGGTATATGCGCTATATTTGTCCGTCTCTCGTTTTCTTTACAATTAGCACTGAAGTTTAGTGTACCACTGTTTCTCGATATATATCTTAATGCGCTATAGTTCTTTTGCTGATTTGTTTTTAGGGTTTTGCTTCACTAGTTTAAAATTTGAATTTGACCAGAAATATTTCCCATGGACGAGCTCAAAGATAAGGATGCTGCGGAAAGTGATTATTTAGATTTTGAGAAAGCCGGAAATTTTGATTCAACTGCTAGAGACGCTCAGGTTAGTACCGAAAATAGGGAAATGTCAAAAGAGTTAGCCAGTGGCCGAATTGCTGATTCTGCTGCTACTGAGGTTCAGGATAGTAGAGTAGCTATGGAATTTTCTAAAGAGATAGCGAGTGATAGTCTAGCTGGTGGAGATTGTGAGGAAACCCGGAATGTGGATTCTGCTACTAGTAATCTTGTCAAAACCCCGATTGTTGATTCTGTTGTTAGTGATGTTCAAGTTGGTAGCGGTACTTTGGAAACCTCTAAAGAGACAGCTGGTGATTGTGTAGCTACTAGAGATTGTGAGAAAACCCTAATTGTTGATTCTGAAGAGAGATTGGGAGGGATTGGGGTTGAAAAGTCTTGCAAAAGTGCAGAATCTGAAGAAGAGAAGTTGGTGGATGTTGGTGAGGAAGAGTTGGAAGGAAAATCAAGGAATGAATATATCGACATAGGTGGGATTAATGGCACAGTTGATTTGAATTCTTCGAAAATTAGGTTACTTGGTGTAACCCGAGTTTCTAGCACAGAAAAATCGGAAATGGTTGACTTGGCCCCTAATAAGGCCAAGGAAATAGACAAAAATGGGGAGGATTCACTGCAAAAGTCTGAACCAGAAGATCCTGAAATTGATACCAAAGTTGTGCATTTGTCAATTGTGACTCTAGATCCAAATGTCGAGACCCGATTTGTTGAGGAGGAACCAGATTCAGCAGAAAAAGATCCTATTGATAATATGATTTCGAAATCTTACGCTGGAGATACGAATGTTTCTGTTCATGGAACAGTTGCATCAGTGGAGGATGAAGATATTACAAACATTGAAGGTATGGACTCTGATGTCTTTAATGAAAATTTTTGTTTTTCAGTGGAAGAACTGCAGGCAATGGTTGAGACAACCACCAATGGAAGCACTGAAAATCACCTAGTTGTTGCAGGTGATGATGTGGCAATGGAGAACAAGACACTTCTCGATTCTGAAAGAGACCGAAAATCATCTACGAAAGAGTGCCAAAGCCAAAACATATCTTGTGATTCTTGTCATCTCGAGGAATCGTTGGACAAGAAATTAGAACAAGATTCTGTTTCGAATTCTTATGAACTAGTTGACTCACTTGAAGAGCAAAAATCTGAAGAACAAGACACTGACTCAGAAGAGACGAAGACCGCTGAAGAAAAGGCAGCTAAACGAGCAGTTCTTCGAAAATCCACTGCAAAAGCAAATGCTGCTACCTATCAGCTACCACCCGATGATGAAGGTGAATTTGAGGTATCTGACTTGGTTTGGGGTAAAGTAAGAAGCCATCCATGGTGGCCTGGCCAGATATTTGATCCTTCTGATGCATCGGAGAAAGCAATGAAATATCAGAAAAAAGACTGCTTTTTGGTTGCATATTTTGGGGATCGAACATTTGCATGGAATGATGCCTCTCTTCTGAAACCTTTCAGGTCACATTTCTCCCAGGTTGAGAAGCAAAGCAATTCAGAAACTTTTCTTAATGCTGTGGACTGTGCTTTAGAAGAAGTTTCAAGGAGGGTGGAATTTGGATTGGCCTGCTCATGCATTTCGGAGGACATTCACAGTAAAATCAACCATCAGATAGTAGAAAATGCTGGCATATGTGAAGAATCTAGTATACAAAATGGCATTGAGAAATCCTTGTCTGCTGATTCATTTGAACCTCGAAAATTAGTAGATTATATGAAAGCATTGGCACAATCTCCAGCCAGTGGGGCTGATAGACTCCAAATCATGGTCGCAAAGTCTCAGTTAATGGCTTATTATCGCTTGAATGGTTACTCTGAGCTACCTGAATTCCGATTATGTGGAGGATTGCTAGAGAATGACGATACTTCGAAGATTGAAGACGAAGCTATGGCTGATAAGTCTGCTATTCGCAAGGATGATGCGGAAACTTCTTCTGGTCAGCAAACTCAAAGGAGATCTTACCGCAAACGCAAACATAATTTGAAGGATAACCTAAATCCTAAGAAGAAAGAAAAGAACGAGACGGAATTAATGGGCGATTCATGGGATTCGGTTGATGATGAATTCGGTTTTGACGGGAAAGCTCAGAGTAAGTTACTTTCACATTCTTCAGCAAAGAAAATTATCTCTGTTGCAAAATCCAGTCCAGTTTCTGCAGCTAAGCCATCGTTTAAGATCGGCGAATGCATTCGAAGAATTGCTAGTCAGATGACTGGGTCTCCCTCTATATTGAAGTCTAATACCCAGAAGATAGATGAAAAGGATGACAAAGTAATAGCAGATGGATCTGAGATGAATAGAGCGACTGTTACTACAGAATATTCGTCGTTAGATGAATTGCTATTGCAGCTTCAGTTGGCAGCTCAAGATCCTTTGAAAGGACATAGTTTGTTGACTGTCATTGTTAGTTTTTTCTCTGATTTCCGGAATGAAATGATCATGGAGCAGCGGAAAAAAGTTGCTGGTAAAAAGAGACAACAATTGACTGGTGGAGGTGATTCTCCTGACGAAACATTTGAATTTGACGATATGAATGACACCTATTGGACAGATCGGGTTATTGAAAATGGGTCAGAAGAGAAACCGCCGCGAAAAACTAGAAAACGCGAGAAACATAGGGACCTGAAAAAGTCCCTTGGGAAGTCGAATTCTAGGAAGCGAAATTCTGAGGAAATTCTTCATAGTTTGGAAGCAGAGAAGAAGGCAGAAGGATATGTGGATGAGAATTCGCCAGCAGAACTGGTAATGAATTTTCCTGTGGTGGATTCCGTTCCTTCAGAATCGAAACTTATTAAGATGTTTAAGAGGTTCGGGCCTTTGAAAGAAATCGAGACGGAAATAGATAGGGATACGAACCGTGCCAGAGTTGTTTTTAAGAAGAGTTGTGATGCACAGGCAGCTTATAGCAGTGCCACAAAGTTCAACATTTTTGGTTCGACGCTAGTGAATTACCAGGTGAACTATGCAATAACTATGCCTTTTAAAACCGAACCAGTGGTCACACCCCAAGTGGATGATGAAGATGAAACAGTTTTTCTGCAGTTCTGAATTGGGAAACAAGGTAATTAGATTTCACTTTCACTTTTCTGTTAATAGCATTTATGATTACGATTTTCGCTTTTATGCAACTTAAGTCCTTTGTTTTTGGCCCTTGGATGTGGTAGTAAATTATGTATTAGACAGGGGAGTATATAACCAATGCTAATTGACCAACTCTGCCAAGTGTCTGAATTGGGTAGGCAAACTGTATGTATTATTAGGCTGTTTTGGCACAATTTGGCATTTTGATTCCCCTTATATTTTATATACACTTAGACAACACACACACCTTTCGACAACACATTTGATACATTCCTAAAATAATCATCTGTCTGGCTGAATTTTAAGAAAAATTAAAGTACATGGTCAAATTTGCCAACATCATGAAGTTCATGGACTAAACTGACAAATAATGTCAAGTACAATAGTGAATATATGTGCATATTTGTTAATTTCTCTTTTCTAAAAAATGTACTTCTATTGATAATGTGCATTATTTAGGTATTTGCAAAGAGACATTCAGTTTCAAAGTTGTCGAAAACATCGATTGCAACAACTGTTTACTAATTCTTCGCATTATAGGTGGCTGCAGATGCTGAATAGTAAAGTCAGAATGCTGCCACATATGCTTAATTTCATTGGTTCCGGGAGGAGAATTGTCAATGTTCAAACAAACTGAGTAGATATTTGATGTGTACCTTTTTCTCATTGGTCAAGCATGGAAGAAGTTGGTAATTTTGTTAGTAGTTGTAATATTTGATGTGTTCAAAGAAGGTGTTGACCAATGAGAATTAGAACCCAGAAATGAAAAGGCCAGTGCAGACAAAACATCTGCTAAATGTTGTTTACATAAATATCCGTTCTTCAGTTCTTGTAAAGTTACATGTTTAACTGTTTGCTATGTTTGAGCATTCTTCTAGACAGGCAACTTCTCCTACCCAATATTCTTTTCCCTTGCAATTATGAATACTCAAGTCTGTTGTCTGTTGAAGTACTACTTCAATGTATCGTACTCTTTTCTGTTTGACCATGTTCTTTTGGATTACAAACATTTCAATCTACTTCCATACAACTCATCTCAATTCACCTAATTCAGTTAAGTTGAAAAGAACATTTTAGCTTTCAAGAAGTTGAAAAGAACATAGTTTTTTTTGTTGCAGACAGGCTTTGGCAAGGATCAATGATCATTGGTAGTTTGCACTGTTCTAGCACGTTGGCAAGTTCGGAGTGTTGGTTCATTTCATTTGAGATTGTCATATGTTCTGTCTTTTTGTGGGTGACTTACTCAAAGAAAAAAATATTTAAATAAAAGACATTTTTTCGTAAGTGACCCCACAATCTTACACTTCAAGAAAATGGTGATCCCAAGCCATTTCTAAAAACAATTTAACATTTATAAGAAGAGTGTTAAATGTAAAAATAGAATGATTATTTTCTATGAAGAAAAATGACGTCAATGATTGCATCACCTTGGACAAGTTCGACTAGCCCCCATTTTAGGGTTGGGCTTGGGAAAGTATGTTATGATAAAAACTCAGTCCGGTCTGACCCGTAAAAGCCCGGAGATGTGATGGGGGTTGGGCTGGCTTGGGTTTTGTATAAAAACTCAAACCCGGTCTGATTTAATATATATTATTTAATAAAATATATACGTTTATATATTATTAATTATCAAAATCCATATGAATATTAATTTTCAAATAATACAAATACATAAAAAAATTAATAATTATTTAACGGGCGGACTTGAAAATGAAGCAACCAAATTCCGGTCTGGTCTGGTCCAATCCAATCCAAGTGTACCATTCCTTTGGGTGGGTTGGGCCTAGACACACATAAATTGCTGTCGGTCCAGCCCGCTCAATGGAACAAGACTAGACATGAGGGAAGTGAGATGTCTTTCCAGTCGTTTCCTGAGTTCGCTTTCCCGATTTCAAAGAGTACCAATCCTTTCAAATAAATAACTGCAGAATACATTTGGAAAATCAAGCTTATACACATTGTCCTTTTGTTAAATCCTCTAAATTCCAAACTTGTTTGTTTATTTTAGTTGCACATATAATATTAAAAGACAAAGAGAATCCAAACCTCACCCTCTATGTGATTCGAACCATTGGCCATTTAGGATCACAACTTTGTCTCAACCACTATGCTATGACATTTATCACCTAACCATGTTTAAATTAGAAGAGTTAATAGTGTTTGAAACTCAAATATTCAAGTTATAATAACTGTAACACCACAAAATTTCTAAATTTTGACATCGGCATATTGTTACTATATTAAAGGAATGATGAGATAATGTTAAAGTTCAGTAATAGTCAAACGGAGTGAAGTTTGACCGCCGGTCAAACTTTGACCCGTAACTATGTATTTTGAGACTGAAAATTTCTATAATTATAATTCATGCAAGAAAGGATATATAAGCTATCATGGGAGCTTATAGTTATATGTGCATGTTATTCTTTTACGAAATTAAATTATGAGATTATAAGACGGTTTAACCGAGAAAATGTGATAAGTAGATAATATAAATGAACTAAGGACAAAATGGTAATTTCACATCAAATAGTTTTATAATTATATCATCACCTCTTCTTCTCCTGCATATTATCATTTTCATTTCCTTCATTCTCTTCTTCCTTTCTTCACCCCATTCCTTACAAAATTCCTTAACTTAAAAACTTCTGATTTCTTCGTTTCGACTTCGAATCCTTGTTAAAAATCGATCACTAAGCCCTCTATCATCATCAATTTATGTAAAATAAGGTTAGAAGAGGAAGAAGTCAGGTGTTAAGTTTTGGATGAATAGTAAACCGAACTTGAGGTAAGTGATTTTTGAGATAATTGAAGTTAAATTAGTAGAATTCATGGTAAATTAAGCATATTTAAGGTATTATAAGGCTTATTCAAGTAGTATTTTGATAGGATTAATTATGATTTTTGTAGATGAAGCTAATATAAACATATCAAAGGGGAAAGAGGTGGAAAGAGACCATTAAAGAGCTTAAAAGAGGTTTGT
>CATIWQ010490804.1:0-41921 GCA_949673415.1 Euphorbia schlechtendalii
TGCTCCATACCATTCCTCACCTTTTGCATAACTCATTGGTTATCCTCTCTTTCTTTTGATTTTTCTCTCTTAATACCCTCATCCTTTATTAATCACTTTCAAAGTATTATGGCTATAGTTTCCCAACACTTTAAACACACTCAATACTTATAGGATGTATTAGAGAATAGCATATAAAACTCATAGTAAGAACACTACTAGATATTACTTCACTACTAACTTATTGGTAGCATTAAACTAAAACTATACAACTTATACTAATTCATGTTGCATTGAAATATATATTGAAACTTACTTGGAATGTTGCTTTGAATGTTACTCATCACTCATCCTTACTAAATGCTAAATGTTGTGCCATGAAGTGCTCACACTCTCAACGTGCGCTCAAACTTGAAATAAAAATTTTGTTCAAAATTTGCACTAACATCGAACTTGTAATACCTAACACTCATAATAATCTTGGAACATATGTTAGTATAGTATAGGTATGGATAATGTATAAATAACACAAAATCAAGAAAATTTTCATTCTTCAATTTTTTAATTTATTTGATTTTTTTGGATTTTTACAAATGCCCCCCACACTAAAGAACACAATGTTCTCATTGTGGAAGACTTAACTAAAAATGAAAATCTAAAAACTAAAAACAAACAACTAGTCTAAAAATTTGAAAAAGAAAAATAAAGAAAAGAGTAAACCCGTCTATTGAGAAGGTGAATCCGAAGGACTAGGAGTAAATTGACAATTTTGTTTTCAAAAGAAAGATAGTAATTTTCGAAGCATCTATTTATTACTCTTCTTTAGAAATCTTCATGTCCTTTTTCATTACTCTAAGTTTCCGTGTAATTATCCAATTTTTGTTGTATACTCGCCTTCCAATCTTTTGGAACTTCGTCTTCTTCATCTTCATCTTCTTCTTCGATCATCAGAGCCTTGCCAGGAAGAAGTCGAGCAGTTGGATAAGATGGGCCAACGGAAGAATCTTCATGAGTCGAGATTAGTTTCTTGGTGCGGTTAGAGTAGGAGTAGAAAGAATAGACACCATCGTTCTCTTGAAGAATTCTTGTATTCTTCAAGTAATTCCCATCCATAAATTGAAAATTCTCACCCGATTGTTGAACATTGGGGAGTTCATTTCACCCCATTCTTGTTCCTCATGATCATTGAATTCTTCTTCATCATATCCCAAATTATATCCATGAACTCCGCTTTTTGCTTATTCATTGCGCAAGAAAGAACAAACAAATCTCTCTTTTGGACTTTGGTGTTCTCTACTCGATAAAATACTGAAGTGGCAAGGTATTTGTGGAGTAGAAGAATACACTCATCCTTAAAAAGTTTATTTGGAGAATTTTTGGGGTTGAAAGCTCTCTTACCCATTAAATCTTCCCAAACTCGATCTGCTTGAAAAGAATCCTTCGTGCTCGATGAATTTTCAATTTTGAACTCGTACCAAGTACTCTCATCTCTCTTGTGACGGTATAATGTCTACCTTGGTTACGAAATTGAATTGCCCTCTTCTTCTTATCTTCAAAATCAAATGTCACTAGACATTCCAAAATCCAATCACGATTTTGTGGATATTGCATTCCCACAAACATGCTTAAACTAAGATTAGCAAGATACATTCCCATTTGCTCATGGAGGCCCAATGTCTCAAAGAAAACTAAGTCAAGAAAAATCATACCGTTGATTTCTAATTTATTAAAAACTTTGAATCTTTTCCCTTCCTCACGTGAATGAATTGGAAAATGACAACTGTAATCTTGTTGATAGTTTTGGGATTTCTGTGTTATTGGCGGCTACCTTAACATGAGGCATAGTGGCTTTTTTTAAAGTAAAGGTTTGAAAAAAAAGGTTTTGAATGTAGAAGAATAGAGATGAAATAATCAGAACTTTTGTAAGCTTTGTAGAAGGTTGTGGCAGTTATGGATTCAATCTAAACCTTTATATAGAGTTCTAATAGGTTATTGATTTGCGAAAATAGTCAATATAGCCATTTCTCCTTCAAACTAGCCGTTAATGACAGTTTCAGACATCTGTCACTTGTTAAATCACAATCTGTAACTGTTATATTCTTCCTGTGTCATGATCATGAAGGCTTGTTGCGATCGTGACTTTCTTCATAACAAGAATAGAAGGTTTTACTTCATAATGTCATGGGCGTGATCTATAGTCGCTATCACGACTTTCTTCTATTCCTCTATTTCTTCAATTTTTAAACTTAGTCCTAGAAAAACTTATAAAAACAAATATGTTAAATATAAATAATAAATATTTACTAATTTCATACCTGGAATGATTTATGGTGAAGATAGTAATTGAACATCAACGTCTTGTTGTTCAAATCTATTTTCGAGATAAGGTTTGCATCGTTGGCCATTGGCTCGAAATATTTCTCCATTTTTGGCTTTCAATTCTAATGCCCCATTGTCAAATACTTGAATACTTCATAAGGTCCCTTCCAACGAGATTTGAGTTTTCCAGGGAACAAGTGAAGTCTGGAATTATATAATAGAACTCTATCTCCAATCTTAAACATCTTTTCCCGTAGTTTTGCATGGTGCCATCTTTTGTCTTCTCTTTATAGATCTTTGCATTTTCATATGATGATAAATGTAGTTCTTGCAATGGCATCTCATCTCTTTAACTTATGTTTCCTGTTCTCTGAACAAAATATCTAGCATCCTTGAACAATGTTGGCCAATAAAATCTACTCTCTAAAACTATAGCAGCGGTTTTTGCTGGTCCTAAATGTCCTCCATATATGCTATCATGGCAATGACTTAAAACTAAAGAAAAGTTTGTATCATCTATACATCTGCGAATAATACGGTCAACACATACCTTAAACAAATAAAGGTCATCCCACATAAATGACATAATATCCTTAAGAAATTTCTTCTTACCAATAGAATCTAAATCAGAGGGTAAAGTATGCATAACCAAATAATTTGCAAAGTTAGTATACCATGATAGACATAAGATTTTCATCTGCAAAAAGTTCATTAATATCACCAGTTTCACCTATAGGTCCCTTATCATCTTCTAAACGAGATAAGTGATCAGCTACGGTATTTTCACTTCCATTTTTGTCCCTTATTTCTAAATCAAATTCTTGCAAAAGAAGGATCCACCTAATTAATCTAGGTTTGGCATCTTTTTTAGCAAACAAATATCTCAAAGCAGCATGATCTGTATAAACTATTACTTTAGATCCAATCAAATATGATCTAAATTTATCACATGCATATAAGACCGCTAACATCTCTTTTTCAATGGTGATGTAATTGAATTGAGCAAAAGACAAAGTGTAACTCACATAATAAATTGCATGCAAATTCTTTTCATATCTTTGACCTAATACACAACCAACAACAACATCACTAGCATCACACATCAATTCAAATGGTAGAGACCAATTTGGTTTCACAATTATGGGTGTCGAAACTAATGCTTATTTTAAGGTGTTGAAGGCTTTTAAACAGTCATCAGAGAACTCGAACTTCACATCTTTAACTAATAATTAGTTAAATGTTTAGCTATAACTGAAAAATCGTTAATAAACCTTCTATAAAATCCAGCATGGCCTAGAAATGATCTTACTCCCTTAACATTTATGGGAGGAGGTAATTTCTCTATGATCTCGGATTTTGCTTTATCTACATAAATTTCCTTCCCATCTATCTAATGACCTAAAACTATACCTTCATTAACCATAAAATGACATTTCTCCCAATTCAATACCAAATTAGTTTCCTCACATCTAGTAAGTATTTTATCTAAATTTTTTAGACATTTCTCAAAAAAATCTCCATATACAGAGAAATCATCCATTAAAACTTTCATAATATCCTCCACATACTTACAAAAAATAGCCGAAACACAGTTTTGAAAAGTAGTCGGAGCATTGCACAACCCAAAAAGCACTCTTTTATAAGCAAATGTACCAAATGGACATGTAAAAGTAGTTTTGTCTTGGTCATCTGGCGTAATATGAATTTGAAAATACCTAGAGAATCCATCAAGAAAATAGTAAAATGAATGACCTGATATCCTTTCTAACATTTGATCTATAAATGGTAAAGGGAAATGGTCTTTCCTAGTGGTTGCATTTAATTTTCTATAGTCTATGCAAACTCTCCATCCAATTGTTATCCTAGTAGGAACTAAGTTACCCTTTTCATTCTGAACTATAGCAATACCTCCCTTTTTTGGAACACATTGAACAGGACTGACCCATTCACTATCTGAAATTGTATAGATAATTCCTGCATCTAGCAACTTAATAATCTCCTTCTTAACAACTTCCTTCATGTGTGGATTTAATCTTCTTTGCCTTTATATCTTAGGTTTACTATCATTTTCCAAAATTGATAGAATGCATCACTATATTAGGGCTAATCCCTCTAATATCGGAAATTTGCCAACTAATGCTCCTTATTTTACCCATTATTATCTCCAATAATGCTTCTTCTTGCAAATCAGATAACTTACTAGAAATGATAATGGATAAGGTATTGTTGCTTCCTAAAAATGAATACTTCAAATGACTAGGTAATTGCTTCAATTTTACTAAGGGTGGTTTATCTATAGAAGGTGGTATAGGATCATCTTCTCTAACTAATTTTTCAGTTTCAGAGGAATATTCTAAATTTTTAAGGGATTCAGGTGTTGACTCTTCATGAGTTGTAACATGAAGAATTTCATCTACGCATATATTAATTAAGTTATCAATCATGTAATCACCACAAAACTTATCCCAATATATGTTAGTAAACATTGTAAACACAAAATGCAAATACAGATAGATAAATAAATAAAATAAAAGTAAAAATAAAAAATGTACATTAATCTCCAAATTTTTTATCTCTAGAACGCACTTACCTTCCTCGGCAACGACGCCAAAAACTTGTTTGTAAGATTTTGACTATACTCTTTCCTATGGGCTTATATTCTGTAACAATGCCAAAAACCTTATTCCCCACTTTTCTACTAATAAGATAAAAGTTCTAAATATGAACAGGTGCTGTCAGTACCGCTTATCAAATAGAAAAATGATGGCCACTGCAAGTATATAGTTATGATGTAGTTTTAAAAGATATCGATCCCACATGGGAGGAATTCGGTTCTAAGGACCAACTAGAGTTACGGAACAAACGAAATAAGATAATTTGTATTGGAGGGTTTGGATGATAGACTGATGAATAGACAGATGCATGAACAGATTAGAGAAGATGTAAATTATATAGATATTCCCTAAGAACAAGTATAGTAGAGAAAAACATGCAAAATCATCAAGAAGATTTCATACACTAGATAACTTCAACAAACATGATTCTAGATGCCCAAATATTCAATAATCCATCGCAAAGCAACACATGAAATGACTTTTCTAGATCTAGGGTACATGAAGTATGACACTTATAAGAACTTGGATAACAATAATACTATGCTTAGTACGGGTCACTCTCACATAGCCATATTTAGTAAGTTACCACTCTAAAAATGTTGGCTCACTAAATAGCGTTATAATCACATATCTAGTGATTATACACAATCTTGTTAACCCCAAAGTCACTCTTATAGTTAACTCAAAAGCATATAACTTGATTAATATAAGAGACGCAAGATGAAATACTTGTTATGATACATAGACATATCATAAACTTCAAAATAGAAAGTATAAGTAGAAAACAAAGTAAAGTTGTAAGGTATGAAAGTGAAAGCTAAAGTTGATCAAACCGTATCTAATCTTTAATGGGAGTTGTCAATTCCAGTAATTCCTGCGACTACTTTGAATTCGATCTCGACTCATATAGAACCTCTGCTAGGATGCTATTCTTTATGAATATCGAATAAATGAATGTTGAAGAATGAAATCTTTTATTGATAAGTGCTTTGCAATTACACTTATACAACAATGGCTTGAATTTATTGTGAAATCTAGTGATCGAAACAAGAATTGAATCACTTATAGATTTTTCTCACTATAACTTTGAACGTAGTAAAATCTATACTATTTTCACTCTCTATCATACATTCATACTATCATTCAATATCTACCATGCATGTCATCCCCTATGATATGAAATTGGTTGGTATAGAACCCTATTTATTGAGTACAAAGGGTTGCGTCTATCCAAACGAAGAGTCGTGTTCATTGATGAAGGGTTGCATCACTTCAATATGATTGGATGAAAAGTTTCATCATCATCTACAATGTAAAGGTACCTTTTGATGATTGGTCTACTTCTAAAAGGTGTCTTTTCATTTGGTAGTTGATGGCGGTTAATGGCGGTTGATCGTTCTTATCTGGCGGTTGGTAGTTGAGAATAGATAACCAATAACCGTCACAAGTCGCGACCGTGAATTACATATCACGATCATGAACAATGGTTGGTAACTTTCTATTTATGAAGAGTGACAAGTTGTGACCGTGAATGGGTGTCACAATTGTGAACAATGCTTTTCTTCATGTTTCTTCTTTGCAACTTTACCGATTTTTTACAACTCCGATCCTAAGCCAAATCCTTGTGTTCCACACATCTTTTTGCACCTTTTTCACTCTTCTTACATATAATTCCATCTTTGATCATTTCACTCCCAAGATTCACCTAGTTTCTACACTTGCATAAAAAAAACTACATACCACATGAAATCTTTTATATGAAGTATAAAATGACTCAAAGCCATTTTGTTTTATGATTGAAAATATCATGATAATAAGTGTAATTATACACTTATCACTAATCTCCAAATATTCGAGCCACAACTATCATCATCCGATTAGCTTGTTTCATGAGAAAAATTCTCCTTCTTCAATTCTAACTTCCTCATGAGCTTTCTCTTGACTTTTAAACCTTTTAGTTTCTTTAACTTAAGGTCCTCAGCATTAGTTTTCTCTTTAAGTTTATTTCTAAACTCAATCTCATAATACTCGAGCAAGTCCATGAGTTGGGTCAAGGTACACTTGGGAGAACACTCCTTAAGCATCTTTTTGAAGGAATCATATTTATTGGGTAATACCCTCAATACCATTTCCTTGAAAGATTTCTCACTGTAGGCAACTCCCAACTCTCATAATTTTTCTGAGTTGTCGTATATGTTAATGATCAACTCTACTACTGAGGTGTCTCCTTGCAATTTACTGTGGAGCAATTCAGCCTCTAGACTTTCCATTGACTTGAGACAATGAATCAAGTTTGCGAGGTCCAACCCTTCATACACACATGTGTACTTTGGGAGCATATGATCTAACATGAGTTTTGTAACAAACTCATAGTTTCCCTTGTGATCCTCATAGTCATTCATCTCACATGCAAAAGCATTCTTGCTAGGGTGTTAGGGATTATGATTAGTTAGAACATAATCTAGATAGTAGTTCTGAAGAACTTTAGGAACAGTCTCAAACCACTCATTGAAGTTATAAACATCATATTTGATATAGTTAAGAGGCCCGATGTCAACGTGAGTATTTATGTTAGTGATCATATTTAACTTGATATATGATAGAATTTGTTTAGACATTAGTATATCTACATGCATTTAATAGAAGGTTTTTAATTAAATACATAATTCCTACTATTTTTCTCGACATTTAAATAACCCTTTCTATTCAAATTCAGGGAAATTTAGTCGAACCAATTTTCCTTAGTAGGTAGCATCCATAGCCCTTCATTATGACTCACACTATCACAGGTCAATCCATAATAAGATAACCATGGTCGGAACCCATCCATTTTCATCTCTTGCAATTGCTAAACTATTCAAGTTCTCTTTCTTGAGACATGCATACCCAATTGTATGACTCCTCAAATGTGTCTCCAACTCTACATTAGCTCCAAAATTATGGATAATTAACCCTCCATGGTTAAGGCATTAACCCCATCTAGTCTCATAACCAAACACATGTTAAGGGAAGGCATGTTTTATATGTGCTTACATCCGTTAATAAGGTTCATATCACGACTTATGATGGGAAGATATTTTACCACCTTAATATTGTTATAGGGATTTCATTGGTGCCACTGGTCTTACCCTAGTCTAGGTCTTATACGATGGATATGATTATGAAATAATAATTCTGGTCTATTTGAAATTATTAACTCTAAGGGAACATGCTCTGACTGGTATATCATAATCATTCCATTATGTCAAAACTTCACATGGATGCCAAACAAACAAGGTCCATGTTTAAAATTCTTACACATATGTCTATATGTTTTAATTTAACAATTTAAACCATGTTTGTAAAACCATATGCAGAATCTAATTCTCATACTAGAAATCGACTAAGTCATAAAAATTCCTCGGGTATTCAAGAATCTAATACTGATGGTGATTTCCTGATAGGAGAGGACCCCTTAAAGTGAATGAGCAACCTTGTCCATTCCTTGCCAAAATCATCACGGGCACTTTGATTCGTAATACCACATATAATTATGATTTAAAGATTTCATTCTTTTAATTAAGTGAAGTACGAGATGACCCTCAATTAAAGCAGTAACCCATGTGGTAAAACATTGCTAATTTTATATGATAATCACTTAGACTAAGTTTGAGCAAAATCTTAATCTAGTTATCACATCATTTTCTATAACAAGAAATGAACCCTAAGTCATGCATAGTATACTTTAATCAATTCATGTAAAATCACATTTTAACATGTTACAATCAATCATGCATAGCATAAGGCAAGCTCTAATACCACTATTGGTTAATCAAGGTAGTAATTCATGCAATCATAGCAAGATGGAATTTCAAAATTTAAAATCAACCTAAGGATCTCCTAAGCATTCTATGATTGATATAATCTAAGTTAAAACGTTCCATCAATGCTTTTAGGTTCATAAAACATATAAAACAAATCTAGCATCTAAAGACTAAAGCATTACCAGTTGATGCTTGCTTGATCTATCTTTTGGTAGCGGTGTTCCCTTTGAGTAATTCAGACAACATAAGCTTCCAAACTAGGAGACCCTCTATGAATTGATCCACATGGATCTTCACTGACTAAAAACCTCAAAGAGGTAGAACCCGTCAATTGACAACAGCTACTAGACTACTCGAAAATCAACTCGAAAATAAAACCTTGAAAGCTCACTTAATATTAGAGCCTTCTATAAAAATTCTTCAATTTATTTGGAGAAACTTGTGAAGGATCTCACACAACAAAGAAAGAGGAGAGTAGAAATCAGAGAGAAAATTAGCTTTTTAAGCTTTTCTGGTATGTGAAAATGAGAGGCTTCAAGCCTATATATAGGGAAAACTAGGGGAGTGATAGACTCCCACTATAACTCTACATGGGATGGGATAAACCCATCCCATGTATATCAGGTCAGCCGCGAGGGGTATAGGGACCCATCAGTTACCACAAGGTAAGCCCTAACGAGCTTACCTTATATCGCAAGCTGCAGCTTGTGGGCCTTCCCCTAAGCCTAGCTTGCATGCTTGTGCATAACCCATGTTGTGCGCAAGAGCTACCTTGCAGCAACGCTTACGGCCTGCAACCCACTAGTGCACGTGGGCTGTCCCTGTGAGCCCATTGGCTCACGGGGCAGCCACGTAGGCCCCACTTCGAACAACCCATGTTCATCTGGGGCCCACTCGCAATAGGAAAATCCCTCGCTCTCTTTGTGAAACCTTTTTCCCTATTTTCTCATAATTCCTTTTAATTATTACTTCAGTTCAACCAAATAATAATTATTCTCATTGATTTCACAACTTGTATTTTTGATACAGACCCAGTCCAAAGGTTCTTTACATGGTCCGATAAAGACCCAAAGTGTGTGACCTCATAGGATCCCAAAGTATAGAGCTGCTAGAGGTTAACCTAAACTTGGCTTCTTGTCTGGGGAACCTTTAGGCTCAATGTTCCAGACCAATATGGAACCCGATAGCTCTATATGATCAAATGGGCTTTCTAGCAAAGGTGTATGATCCCCCGATACTTGGAACGTCACGTGCCTTAAGTTGATCTGGTTCTGCAGTAGTAACCAATACATTACACTCCTTCCATCAAGTTAAGTACCATTCAGTTTATTGTGCTTGGATTAAGTGTTAGCTCATGTAATAGCTGTAGCTATCCTAGAATTAGACTTGTTCACGAAGAACACCACTCAGCCATTATGTATCTCGATTGACTAGAAACCCGTTCTATCAATCTTATGCTCTGATAAAAGGTTTATGAGTCTTTTACTTCAACAAGGGGCCTTAATGTACATCTCCCATTATATTTCTATATCAATAGTGATGAATTCCATCTTGACAACATAGCTTACCTACATGTGATCATCGTTATACCTGTAATCACCCTTGTCATCCTGATCGCCAGGGTATGAATAAGTATGACCCAAAGTATAGCAACTCTTACATAAGGTAACCGGTATCTCAGGTCTGAGGATATTTGTACTGCTACTGTAATAAGACATGACACCAACACATGGATATAGTAATTTTTGAGTGTCTGTCTTATAGCGGTCTCCAATGTATTACCCGAATACATTCATGTGTTAACTCAAGGTACCACCTTCAGCTCGTGAGATCGGCTGCTTGAATCTAATCTAAGTAGTAAGCCTACACATGCTAGTCAGTCTGTTCCATTGATGTCCAGTCTCAATGAAACTATGACAAGAGATATTTAGACTATTCATAGTAACACGTATGTGCAGTTCTCACACCACATAGCTCCCACTATGTCCATGCACTTTTACACTATGAAATAATCACAGACTTTGTCTCATCAATACGCATATACATATTAAATATATATGATACTAGCGAGATATAACAATAAATAGGAGGCGCTGATAAGCAACAAAGATGCCTTAATTATTATTAATAATAATTCGAAACTATTTGTACATTATAACTAATAAAGACATATCGCCCTAATTGCCTCTAGGGCATACATCATGTCTAACAGATGCCTCACTTGGCTTCTTCTTCACTTGTTCAGAAATCAGAGCTCTTAACTCATGTTTCATTTTGGCACTTTTCATGAGTTTTCTCTTAACCCTGAAAGCCCTAGACTTTCTTATCTTTCGATCCTCAGCAACAAGTTGTTTCTCAAGTTTATTTTTAAAATGTATATCATATTGTTCCAATAGGTCTACCATCTCGGAAAAATTACAATAATCATTGATCCCATATGAACATGTTTTGAAATTGTCGTACTTTTGAGATAGAACTTTCATTACAATTTGTTTCAAGGTATCTTGATAATAAGTAACTCCCATTTTCCTTAACTATTAAGAGTTATCATAAACAGTCATGGCAAACTCAATTGCTAATTTGTTAGCCCCCAAGACTTGCGGATAGCATGAATTTTTTAGTTTCATCCATCATTACAAGCTGCACAATCATAGACTCCAGGTCCATATTTTTGTAAAGATCCCTGTAACTTGGAAGCATAGTGTTGACCATGACGTTCTTTGCGAAATCACAATCCCTTTTATGCTTCACGCACTTATCAATTTGATAAATGAAAGGATCTTCTTCGAGGAGTTTGGGATACACATCATCTAGTACATAATCCTGACCAAGGCTCTTTAGGAGCCTTGTCACACACTCGAACCACTCATGAAAATTGTCTCCTTCGTAAAACTTGATGTCAATCGGATAAATATCATTGTTAGTATTCTTATTCAACCTAGATATAAGATAGAATATGTTTAGACATTAGTTTATGTTTATGCATTTAATATAAGGTCATTAATTAAACACATAATTCCTACTATTTTTCTCGACATTCAAATAGCCCCTTCTATTTAAATTTGGGAAATTTAGTTCAACCAATTTTCCTTAGTAGGTAGCACCCATAGCCACTCATCATAACCCCCGCTATATCAGGTCAAGCCATGACAAGATAACCATGTTGGAATGCATCCATTTGCATCTTATTCAATTGCTAATCCATTTGAGTTCACTTTCTCAAGATGTGCGTACCCAATTGTACAACTCCTCAAATGTGTCTCCAATCAGGCATTAACTCCAATAATATGGATAACTAACCTATTTTTGTTAAGACATTAACCTCATCTAGTCTCATAACCAAACACATGTTAAGGGAAGGCATGTTAAACATGTGCTTACATCCGTTAATAAAGTTCGTATCACGACTTATGATAGGAAGAATATATACCGCCTTAATATTGTTATGGGCTATTTGGAATTATTAACTCTAAGGGAACATGCTCGGGACTGGTATATCATAATCATTCCATTATGCCAAGACTCGACATAGCATGTAAAACAAACAAGGTACATGTTCAAGTTATTGCACCTATGTCTATAAGTTTTAATTTAACAACTTAAACCACATTTATAAAACCATATGCAGAATCTGATTCTAATTGCAAGGTTTTGACTATACTAATTTAGAGTGCTTATATAAGGTGATGAAGCCAAAAAACCTTATTCCCCACTTTTCTACCAATAAGTTAAAAGTTCAAAATATGAACAGGCGTTGTCAATACCGCTTATCAAATAGAAAAATGGTGACCACTACAAGTAAACAATTTTAATGTAGTTTTAAAAGATATCGATCCCACAGGGAAGGAATTCAGTTCTAAAGACCAACTAGAGTTATGAAACAAACGAAATAAGATAATTTGTAGGGTTTGGATGGTTTAGACGATGGACTAATGAATATACAGATGCATGAATAGATTAGAGAATATGTAAATTATATAGATATTCCCTATGAACAAGTATAGTAGAGAAAACATGCAAAATCATCAAGAATATTTCAAATACTAAATAACTTCAACAAATATGGTTCTAGATGCCCTAATATTTAATAATTCACTGTATAGAAACACATGAGATGACTTTTCTAAATCTAGGGTAAATGAATTATGACACTTATAAGAACCTGGATGACAATATTACTATGCTTAATACGGGTCACTCTCACAAAGCCATATTTACCAAGTTACCACTCCAAAAATGTTGGCTCACTAAATAGCTTTATAATCACAGATCTAGTGACTATACATAATCTTGTTAACCTAGAAATCACTCTTAAAGTTAACTCAAAAGCATGTAACTTAATTAACATAAGAGACATAAGATGAAATACTCATTATGACACAGACATATCATAAACTTCGAAATAAAAGGTATAAGCAGAAAACAAAGTAAAGTTGTAAGGTATGCAAGTGAAAGCTAAAGTTGATCAAATCGTATCCACTCTTTAATGGGAGTCGTCAATTCCCACAATCCCTGCATCTACTTTGAATTCGATCTCGACTCATGAAGAACCTTCGCTAAGATGCTATTCTTTGTGAATTTCGAACAATAGAATGTTGAGGAATGAAAAATTTTATTGATAAGTGCTTTGCAATTACACTCATACAACAAACGCTCGAATTTGTGTAGAAATATAGTGATCGAAATAAGAATCGAATCACTTATACATTTTTCTCGCTAACACTTTGAACGTAGCGAAATATATACTATTTTCACTCTTTATCTATGCATACATGTTTTCTTCATCTACCATGCCATGCAACACACCATTCAGGAAATTGATGTCATTTAAACCCTATTTATAGAGTATGAAGGGTTGTGTCTATCCAAACAAAGAGTCGTGTCCATTGGCGAAGAGTTACATCACTTCATTATGATTGGATGCAAAGATTCATCCTCATCCACAATGGAAAGGCACCTTTTTATGAATGGTTGACTTCTAAAAGGTGTCTTTTCGTCTGGTAGTTGATGGAGGTTGATCGTTATTATCTGGCGGTTGGTAGTTGAAAAGAGATAACAATAACTGTCACAAGTCGCGAGCACGAATCATGTATCGCGATCGTGAATAATAATTTGTAACTTTCTACTTGTGAAGAGTAACAAGTCACGATCTTGAATGGATGTCATGATCGTGAAATGTCTTTTTCCTCATGTTTCTTCTTTAAAACTTTGCCAATCTTTGACAACTCCAATCCTAAGCCAAATCCTTGTGTTCTATTTATCTTTTTGAACCTTTTTCACTCTTTTTACATAGAATTCCACTTTTGATCATTTTACTCTCAAGATTCACCTAGTTTCTGCACTTGCATAAAAAACAACTACATACCATGTGAAATTTTTATATGAAGTATAAAATGACTCAAAACCATATCATTTTATGATTGAAAATGTTGTGATAATAAGTGTAACTATACACTTATTAGATTCCCATACTAGAAATCGACTAAGTCATAAAAGTCCCTTGGTACTTTTGAATCTAATTCCGATGGAGATTTTTAGGCGGGAGAGGCCCCCTTAAAGTGGATGAGCAGCCAAGTCTAATCCTTACCAAAATAACCACAGGCACTTCGATTCATTATACCATGAACAACTATGATTTAAAGATTCTGTTCTTTAATTAAGTGAAGTACGGGATGACCATCAATTAAAGCATTTACATGTGTGGTAAAACATTGCTAATTTATATGATAATCACCTAAACTAAGTTTGAGCAAAACCTTAATCTAGTTATCACATCATTTTCTATAACAGGAATTAAAACTTAAGTCACGCCTAGCATACTTTAATCAATTCATAGAAAATATCATTTTAACATATTATAATCAATCCTGCATAGCATAAGGCAAGTTCTAATACCACTTGCTGGTTAATTAAAATAGTTATTGAACATGCAACATAGGAAGGCGGAATATCAAAACTTAAAATTAACCTAAAGGATCTCCTAAGCATGCCATGATTGATAAAATCTAAGTTAAAACATTTCTTAGATACTAATAGGTTCATAAAAATTATAAAAGAAACCAAGCATCTAAGTTTAGGACGTTACCATTTGACGCGTGCTTCTCTTTCTCTTTTGGATGCGGCATTCCCTTAAAGCATTTCGGCAGAACTTCATTAGCACTAGCCTCCAAACTAGGATAGTCTCTATGATCGATCCACATGGATCTTCACCGACCAAAACCTTGTAGAGGTAGAACTCATAAGTAGACAGCATTTGCTAAACCACTCGAAGACCAACCCTGAAAATATAAACTAAGAAGGCTCTCTTCGAATAGAAAGTGCATTCTAAAGAAATTCTTCATTGTTTGGAGAAACTCGTGAAAATGTAGAAAGAGAAGTCTAACTCAGAGAGAAAAGCAGACCTGAAGTGTGGAATAAAGAGGAACTAGAGGCCTATATATAGGGAAAAGGGGGTGTGTTAGACTCCCCCTAAAACTAAATGTGGGATGGGAATATTCCAATCCCACATATAGTTTTGGGGGGAGTTCTAACACTGCCCCTAAAACTATTGTGGGATGGGAATATTCCAATCCCACATGCGAGTTGGCCTTGCGGGTAACTAGAACTCACGAGCCAACCCATGGCTGCCTCCATAAGGCAAGCCCTAACAAGCTTGCCTTGTGCTGTAAGCTAGGCTTGCACGCAGCCCGAGCAGTGCTCGCAACCGCTGCCATGGGCAGCGCTTGCAGGCCTGCAGCCCGGTAGCGCACGCGGGCTTTCCCTGCACCCCACGTAGCAGCTACGCAAGCCCCACTTTGAACATCCTATGTTCATTTGGCACCTACTCGCAACGAGAAAAATTCCCTTGCTTCACTCCGTGCATTTTCCCTATTTTCTCTTTATTCCCTCTAATTATTAATTTGGTCCAACCAATTAATAATTCTCTAAACGAATTCGACAACCAAATATTTTTGGCATAGACCCAGTATATAGGTTCTTTACTTAGTCTAATAAAGACCCAAAGTGTGTGACCTCATAGGATCCCAAAGTATTGAGCCGCTAGAGGTCAACCTAAACTTGGCTTCCCATCCGGGAACCTTTAAGCTCAGTGTTCCAAATCGATATGGAACCCATTAGCTCTAGACGATCAAATGGGCTTTCTAGCAGAGGCGTATGATCCCCCAATACTTGGAACGTCACGTGCTTGTAACTTGATCCGGTTCGGTAATAGTAACCAATACAATACACTCCTTCCATCAGGCTAAGTACCATCCAGTTTATAGAGCTTGGATTAAGTGTTAGCTCATGTAATAGCCATAGCTATCCTGGAATTAGACTTGTTTACAAAGAACACCACTCAGCCATTATGTATCAAGATTGACTAAAAACGCGTTCCATCAATCTTATACTGTGGTCATAGGTTTATGAGTGTGTCACTTCAACAAGGGGCCCTAAGGTATATCTCTCATTATATCACTATATTAGGAGCGATGGATCCCATCTTGACTACTTAGCTTACCAACATACGATCATCACTATACTAGTAATCACCCGTGTCATCTTGATAGTCAAGGTATGAATAAGTATGACCCAAAGTATAGTAACTCATATATAAGGTAACTAGTATCTCAGGTCTAAGGATACTTGTACTGGTAATGCAATGAGATATGACACCAACACATAGATATAGTTATTTTCGAGTACCTCTCTTATAATGATCTCCAATGTATTACCCAAATACATTCATGTGTTAACTCAAGGTACCACCTTCAGCTCGTGAGATCGGCTGCTTGAATCTAATCTAAGGAGTAAGCTCATACATGCTAGTTTGTCCGTTCCATTGATGTCTAGTCTCAATGAAACTATGACTAGGGATATTTAGGCTATTCATAATAACACGTATGTGCAGGTCTCACACCACATAGCTCTCACTATGTCCTCGCACTTTTACGCTATGAAATAGTCACGGACTTTGTCTTATCAATGCGCATATATATAATACTATACATATATGATACTAGTGACATACATAAATAAATTCAAAACACTAATAAGAAATAAAGATGCCTTAATTATTATTATTAATAATCTGAAACTGTTTGTACATTATAACCAATTTAGACATATCGCCCTAATTGCCTCTAGGGCACACATCATATCTAATAGTGTGATTATTCTGAAAACTGGCCAACTGAGTAAATTTTCAGCTGACCAAAAGCTATGCTGAGTTAAGGTTCTCAGCAGGTTTTACTTCCAAACTGACTAAGAAAATACTTAGATAAAACACAAGTATAAAATGATGTGCAATGAGTAATGATAAACCACTGAGTAAATAAGTAGTTTGAGTCAGAGATGACAAACAATACTTTTATACTAGTTTCGTCTCTACCTACATCTAGTCCACATGTACCTTCCCTAAACTTTAAAATCTACTATTATCAAACTCCTTCTTAGGTGGAGAAACCTTCATAATGGGTATTATAACAAGTAAATTCCAAGTTATAAAATTACTCACCTTTCTCAATCTTACTTCCACTCGGATTTCTAAAAGAGATTTGAATAACTCAACTTATAAAATCGCTAGTGCCTCTTACAGATATAATCAATTTCTATTTAAGTGATCTAGCTATCTCTAAATACAAAAGATAAAATGGCAGAGTGGTTGCTTTTTGAGATTTGAGAATTTTGAGCATTGAGAGTATTTGAACATAGATTCAGCTCTTTGGAAATTCCAGGCGTATTAACCAAATTTAAACTACAGCCTTTGAATTCCTTTTATAGGTAAAGAATTGAAGTAGCCATTACAGACTTGTCATTCATCTCATTTTAATCTTCAATTTATCTTCTCTTCAAGTCTTGAAAGTCTTTCTGTTGTCAGACAGATTTGAATCTGTTGTGTTAGAGGATATTTAACCATTGATGTGTGTGGATGAATTTATCTCCAAGCTTCATTCTTTATTTTGATTCTATCATGCGAGAGATAGGAACGAGATGCTACATGTTTTCATTTAATTTGCTTGAGATACTAACGTTGCATTTTTGCGTGGGTGATTCTGAAATGCAGCACTATTCATTTTTCTTGGACTCTAGTGGAGACAGACCAACATTCAATACTGGCAACTTTTGTCCACTATCCAAGTGATTATTCCTTTTTGCTTTCTATGTCAGATAATCCTCGTAACTTGAAAAGAATCAACTAAGAATATTTCGTATTAGAATAGTGTCAAAAGCACACATCGTTTAAACAGAGATAACTTAAATAACTCAACACAGAATGTAACATTTATACGGTTGAGTTGTTTACTATTATGCTGAGTAAAACTTAAGCAAAATGTGTTGGTATATAACGTAAGTCTTTAGATCAGTTTGGTTGAGTTATCAACTCAACTAATCCCTATTAGTTATCAACTCAACTAATCACTATTAACTAAATCTTTACACTAACAGCAAATTGACATAACGATTGCATATTTAAATATTTTAAAAATTTTAACAAAACTACCGACTGATTCTTAAATTGGATTTTACATTTAGAATGTAAAACTTTAAAATGGTTGTAAATAAAATTAATACTTAATTATTATAAACTACAATAAATGTATGTAATATTTTATATAATGTATTTTGAAAATCGGTTCATTATATTATATTTATTTTCAATTAAAATTTCAAATTAAGATTTTGAATTTTTATATGTACGTTGTTTTTTTCATTTAATATCTTTAAAACTTTAATTAAATTTGTTCTAAAATCGGGTAATATTATTAGAAATTTATTAACCTCTTTTATTTTTATATATAAAAAATAGTTTCATCCGAACTAAATTTGGTTTAATACAAAATTTTTACCCTCTTTTAATTATATTGTGTTTTATTTTTTAAGTATGAATTTTGTAATAGGAAATATTAATAGTAAATGTTATTAATTATTAAAGATACTTTAACTTATATTACATGTTTAATATCAAATATGTATTTTTAAAAATTTTCAACAACCAAATTCTTTTTCTTTTCTGGTTGGATTGTCAGTTTGTGTCCAAACCATGATTATTATATATATATATATATATATATATATATATATATATATATAAACAAAATATAAATAATTATTAGAAAATGTATATAAGTTAAAATATGATATTGTATATTTAAATTTGTGGTAGAAAGATATTTTTCAGAATTGTAAACAAACATCAAAAAATATTTTATAGTGATGTAGCTAAACATAGAAAAATATTTTATTTTTCTGCATAATATTTTCCTTTGTAAAATATTTTCCGTTACACATTATTTTTCTACAAACAAACAGGACCTAAGTAATCTTTAGATCTTGAAGTTTTTGATTAAGGTATGACTTTCACTTCTTGGGTAATGGAGCTCCACCAGAAATTTTTAAATAACTTGATTCAGGTGATGATATCTTAGCTTAACTATAGATAATTTCAGCTTCTAATCTTCTATGAACATATGTGTTCTCAAAATTTATTTGTAAACAAAGACCGAATCCACTGTGTTCTAGAATCGTATTGAAAAGCATTGTTCGCTTAAACAATGTTTTTTTTATTTATATCTATTCGCATAAAAAAATTTATAAAGAAATAAAAGTTTACTTTTTTTACTAAATCGTATTTTATAAAATTTAAGCATCTCCTAGTAAACTACTTTAAAAATATTAATTGACGTTGTATTTTAATATTGTCTTTGCGAACTGGTCAAAATAGTTTAAAAAAATAATAGTAATAACATGTATGAATTAGACCAAAATCGGCAGTCTTTGAACCATAATTTGAAAAAGTTAATTAGACACGGGTCCTATAAAACTATTTAATTTCGGCAACAATTACTTTGTGACTGGAAATTAATGTTTGTGGAGTAGAGATTACAATAGCTTTTGAGCATAAAACATCCAATTATATTATAAGTATGTTCATCACCCAAATGATGAAATGCAAGACCTTAATCAACTTAATCATATGTAATTAATTGTTTCCTTAAAAAATTATGTAATAAATTGCATTGATTAAATTATTATTCAAATTTCAACTATTTAATCAACAGAACACAAATGTGAAAATGATAAGGTACTTTTAGAATTGATACAAATTAAGCAAGCCACGTAATTAAGGAAAAATCTAGAGCTTTTCTAAAAATCAACATATAGATGATTATGAGTAATTTGGCTAACTGCCTAAATTATGAATAATCAGTAATCATGGAGTTAGCTACTCCAACAAGCTAACAAATTTTACTCATAAGAAAAAAATTGGTTAGTTAGATTGTTAAGAAATGGATTAAGACCATACCTCTAGTTTAACCAATTATCACAACACAAAAGAAATCCAAGATGATTACCATTTTGATTTACTGTAGTTCACGGCATAAATATTTATTTAAATGAAATAAGGATAATTTGACTTCTTTTTTGCGGAAATAAATATTTATAGAAGGTTTTGGCCCCAGTATTACCTCTACAATGTTTTTGAGGTTCCGACCCACAGTTTGACAATTGCAAGTCCAATTTAGTTCTGTAAATGCATGCAATGTAATATCAAATAGGGTAGTTTCATTATTTCCAAAATAAGATCTTTGCATACACCAGTCCCAGGGATACCCTTTCGAAATTTAAATTCACTAGCTTATTTTCCCATTCACATGTGTATAAAATCCTTTTACAGATTTGAACCTCTACATGAAGTGCCTTTCTCCTTGCTAGTTTGTTCAATACACTAATTCTATAACCCAAGTTAAAAATTTCGAGAGACATGACAATAACCCTACAGATCTCTTTACCGAATTTGAAATGAAAAATGTTTTATGATTTTGAAGTTTATTTCAAAGATCTTCTTTTACAACAAATGATGATCTTCTTAATGTCAGCTCTTTGAAGTTTCTTGTAGCCATTGTCTCTTGACATGGAGATGACATTATAACCATTGATTCACAACAACTAGGTCAAATGCATTACCAGCTCCCTCACCTGTTGCACTTCCGCGTACTATCCCCCTATCCTTTCAAAAGGACCTCGTAGCTCTCATTCCCTTGAAAAAAATGTAACTCATAACTCCCTCAACTTGATGTTGCGGATGATGTGGAAATGGTTGACAAAAGGAGAGAGTGTTGACATGAAAATTAAAAAAAAACTTACATCTTCTACTAATCACTCCACTCTCTCTACTCCATGGATCTCTTGAATCTCCTTTCTTCAAATCTCGCTCTCGCCACAGAAGAAGTTATACATGGGTGATTTTCTCGTTTGTTATCATCTTTCTCACAACCTTTCTCACTTTGATGTTCAAAAACAAATGTTGGCGCATCCTTTTCATGATTAGAAGAAGCTAAATTCAATATTGTCATCAACTTATTTTGTTTTTCATCATTTGAATTTGTGAGTTTGTTTAAGAAAGGCATGTAATTGTTGTTTGTTGCGCTTTTAGTCAAATATTCGGCTGAATTTGAACGATTTGCAATAAATGTGTAGAATGGAGAAACCAAATGGTTATTACAAATTAGGTTAGGGATTTTAAAATCTTTTATTTGATGGGTCTATACATCATTCTTTTTCAAAGAAATGTGGATAGTAGTTGCAACAATATTGAAAAAATTGTGAATCAATTTGCTTATAAAAAACAGTCCCTGCAAATCCAAAAATCATCCAAAAATTAAGAAGGCTTTTAGTTTTTTTTTTTTTTTTGTAGAGCATTATTCCTACAAAAGAGTATTTTTTGAAAATTTCCTCTTGTAGAGTAATTTATTACCACAAGAGAGTAATTAGAGAGGGGCAATTGAGTGATTTTACCTTATGAGTAAAATTGGGGTGTTTCCAACTGTCCTAAAATTATACCTCGAGTTTGAGTATACTTGAGAGATTGTATTTTGTATTCCCATTATTTATTAGTGGAGTTATCGGTGCCCAGTTATTTTTTCCCTTTCAAGGGTTTCCACTTAAAATCTCTATGTCGCTATACTTGTCTTAATATTGTTGTTGCGAATCTATTTTAGTTAACACATATCACCTCACTACCGAATTACCTTGTTCGGGACCTAACAAGTGGTATTAGAGCGGGTCCTACAAAAGGTGGTTGTGTTAATTAAAATGGAAGGTTCTTCAACATCCATGATCAAATTGAATGGGTCCAACTGGTCAATTTGGAAACCCATTATGGAGGATATTTTGTACTACAGAGATATGCATGAAGCAATCGAAGGAGACACTGCTAGGCCCAAAGACATGAAAAATCCTGATTGGATCAAGTTGAATAGAATGGCCATTGGAACTATTCGCCAATGGATAGATTTCAACGTGTTCGGTCATGTCTCGGAGGAAACGTCTGCCCATGAATTATGGATAAAGTTGCAAGATCTTTATGATTGAAAAACTGCTGGGAACAAATTATTCCAGATAAATAAACTTGTCAGCATGAAGTATAAGGATAGAACTCCTGTTACCGAATTTCGGAACGAATTTCTAAGTGCCATTAATCAGTTATCTTCTATGAAAGCCACACTAGAAGATGAGGTTCAATCCTTATTGTTACTCAGCTCTTTACCGGAGAGTTGGGATACTTTGGTAGTGTTTGTGACCAATTCTGCTCTAAATGAAATACTGTCCTTAAACCACGATGTGAGCACTCTCCTCAACGAAGAGACTAGGAGTAAAGTCACGGTTAACGAAAGTAGTCAAGCTCTTATCACCGAATACAGAGGTCAGAGCATAACTAAAGGATCCAACAATTCAGATAAATCTAAAGGCGGAGACAAGTCTAGCGGTAGATCCAAGTCCAGGGGTAGAGTCAAATGCTACCACTGTGGATTAGAAGGCCATTTGAAGAGGAATTACCGAAAGTTGAAGAGGGAACAGAAGGATGGAAACAACCAAGAAGAAGACAGGAACACCACTACAACAACTAAGGAGATTGTTGTTTGATCTTTCAATCATGAAGAATAATGTCTCCAAGTCTCAAGTCAAGATGAGACAGAATGGGTGATCGACACTGCATCATCTTATCACGCCACTCCCAACAAGGAGTTCTTCACCACCTACAAAGTAGGAGATTTTGGGATAGTGATGATGGGAAATAGTAGCCATTCCAAAATTGTCGAATTGGTGATATCTATGTCAAGATAAACACTGGCTGCACACTCATCCTCAAAGAAGTTAGGCATGTTCCTGATTTAAGGATTAACTTGATATCTTGTGGTGTCTTGGACAATGAAGGTTTCAAGAATTTCTTCGGGAGTAGGAAATGGACGCTTACAAGGAATTCCTTGGTGATTGCAAAAGGAACCATGTGTTGTACACTGTACAAAACAAACATAATCATTTGTAAAGATGGATTGCATATGACTGAAGAAGAGTCTTCACCAGACTTGTGGCATAGAAGATTGGCTCACATCAGTGAGAAAGGGTTGTAGATTCTAGCAAAGAAGGCGCTTGTACCTTCTACTAATTGTATGCCACTATCCCCATGTGATTACTGCCTGTTCAGTAAGCAACATAGAGTGTCATTCAACAAGTCATCAAGCAGATTGTCAAGTGTTCTTGACTTAGTACACTTAGATGTTTATGGCCCCTTTAAAATAGAGACCTTGGGAGGTAACAAGCATTTTGTTACTTTCATTGATGATGCATCTCGAAAGTTGTAGATGTATTTCCTAAGAACAAAGGATCAGGTATTCCAGTCATTCTAAAAGTTTCATGTCATGGTGGAAAGAGAGACTAACAAGAAGTTGAAATGTCTCCGAACTGACAATGGTGGTGAATACACATCTCATGAGTTTGAGAATTATTGTTCCAAGCATGGAATCTGACACGAGAAGACTATACTTGGTACACCATAACATAACGGTGTAGCAGAGAGGATGAATCGCACCATTATGGAGAAGGTTAGATGCATGCTCAAAATGGCTAGCTTACCTAAGTCATTTTGGGGAGAAGCAGCACGCACAGCTTGGTATGTCATCAATAGGTCACCATCTTCCGCTCTAGACTTTGATATTCCAGAAAGAGTATGGAATGGAAAGGATGTTCAATACTCTAATCTGAAGGTGTTTGGCTGTAAGGCATTTGCTCATGTGCCTAAAGAGCAACGGTCAAAGCTTGATGATAAAGCAAGTCCATGTATCTTCATAGGATATGGAGATGAAGAGTTCGGGTACAGACTATGGGATCCAGAGAAGAAGAAGGTCATCAGAAGCAGAGATGTAGTCTTTCGAGAGAATGAGGCTATCAAAAGATTCAAGAAAAATGACCAGTCAGAGTTTGTGAATGACATAATTCCTAGCATTGTTCCTTCATAATCAAACAATGCAATTGGTGGAGATGTTGAACTACCGGAACTAATGGAGGGTGATGAAGAGGAAGATGTTGATGAGCAGGGGGAGCAACCTACCCTGGAAGTAGAAGCTGACCAGCAGCTTAGAAGATCTACCAGGGATCGTCAACCAGCATCAAAGTATCCTAGTTCTGAGTACATTCTCCTTACTAATGAGGGGGAGACGGAGAATTTCCAGGAAGTTCTAACTCATGCAGATAAAGAATCATGGCTGGAGGCAACGCAAGATGAGATGAATTCCTTGTAGAAGAACAATACTTATGAGTTAGTCAAACTTCTAAAAGGCAGAAAAGCATTAAAGAACAAATGGGTTTTCAAGCTCAAAAGAGATGGCAATGGAAAGCTGGTGAAGTATAAAGCTCGTCTAGTAGTAAAAGGATTTCAATAACAAAAGGGAATTGATTTCGATGAAATCTTTTCTCCAGTGGTTAAGATGACTTCTGTTCAAGCGTTCTTAAGCTTGGTAGCAAGCTTGAATCTTGAGCTTGAACAATTAGATGTGAAAACATCATTCCTTCATGGTAACTTAGAAGAAGAGATCTACATGGAGCAACCAGAAGGTTTTGAAGTAAAAGGGAAAGAAAACCTAGTTTGCAAGTTGAAAAAGAGTCTGTACGGGTTGAAACAAGCACCCAGACAATGGTACAAGAACTTCGACTCTTTCATAAGTAACCATGGTTATAAGAAGACTCAGGCTGATCCATGTGTCTACTTCAAACGCTTCTCTGATAACAACTTTATCATATTGTTATTATATGTCGATGACATGTTGATTATGGGATAAGATGTTTCTTCAATTCGTCAATTAAAAGATCAGTTAGCGAAGTCCTTTGACATGAAGGACTTAAGACCGACACAACAAATTTTGGGCATGAAGATTGTTCGTGATAGAAGAAATAAAAAGTTATGGCTATAACAAGAAAATTATGTTGAGCGTGTGCTACAACGTTTCAACATGTTGAATGCTAAACCAGTTAGTGTTCCTCTTACCAGTCATCTGAAGCTGAGTAAAGAATCTTATCCATCAACTAAAGAAGAGAAGGAAGACATGAGAAAGATTCCATATTCCTCTGTTGTGGGGAGTTTGATGTATGCAATGGTTTTCATAAGGCTAGACATTGCACATGCTGTTGGAGTTGTAAGCAGATTCCTGGATAATCAGGGAAGACAACACTGGGAAGCAGTGAAGTGGATTCTGAGATATTTGAAGGGAAGCTCCAAGAAGTGCTTGTGTTATGGAGGATCTAAACCAATCTTAGAAGGCTATGTTGATGCTGACATGGCGGGAGATCTCGATCATAGAAAGTCAACTTCGGGATACGTGTTTACATATACTGGGGAGCAATTTCTTGGCAATCTAAATTACAAAAATGTTTTGTGCTTTCTACGATCGAAGTAGAGTACATCTCAACTGCTGAAGTAGGAAAAGAGATTATTTGGTTAAAGAGATTCTTTGAAGAGTTGGTTCAAAAGCAAGCTGACTGCATAGTGTATTGCAATAGTCAAAGTGCAATAGACTTAAGCAAGAATAATATGTATCACTCTCGAACAAAACAAATTGATATCCGATATCACTGGATACAAGAGCAACTAGAAAATGGAGTTTTTCATCTAGAGAAAATTCAAACTGAAGAGAACCCTTCATATATGCTGACTAAAGTAATTCCTCGGGAAAAGTTTCAGTTGTGCAATGAACTAATCAGCATGAGCTCCAACTAGGAGCTGGCTTGATAACCCCTTGAGTCTGGAGGGGGAGAATTGATGGGTCCAGACATCATTCTTTTTCAAAGAAAGGTGGATGGTGGTTGCAACAATATTGAAAAATTGTGAATCAATTTGCCTATAAAAGGTAGTCCCTACAAATCCAAAAATCATCCAAAAATTAAGAAAGCTTTTAGTTCCTTCTGTAGAGCATTATTCCTATAAAAGAGTATTTTTTGAGAGTTTCCTCTTGTAGAGTAATTTATTACCACAAGAGAGTAATTAGAGAGGGGGAGTTTAGTGATTTGACCTTGTGAGTAAAATTGGGGTGTTTCCAACTGTCCTAAAATTATACCTCGAGTTTGGGTATACTTGAGAGATTGTATTTTGTATTCCCATTATTTATTAGTGAAGTTATCAGTGCCCAGTAATTTTTTTTCCTTTCAAGGGTTTCCACTTAAAATCTCTATGTCGCTATACTTGTCTTACTATTATTGTTGCGAATCTATTTTAGTTAACACATATCACCTCGCTACCGAATTACCTTGTTTGAGACCTAAAATTATTTAGCTTTTATGTTGCTTAATTTTTGAAAGAGTATGGTTTACCGTGTCATCTGCAATTGATGGATTGAGTTTGAGAAAAAAAATTAGAAAATAAAGGGGAAATGGAGAGAAAGAACAAGGATGCAGGCGAAGAAGAAGAAAAAACAGGGCAAATCTAATTTGTATTTTTTTTTAATTTTTTATAATAGATGTCATGTGTCAAGTTAAAATTGGTTTAACTTTTCTAACCTGACATGTGACAGCGCATGTTGCATAAGTTATAGACTGAGATTGATATGGAGGGATTCATGGAGTTACGGGGTGCATTTTTCAAAGAAAGGAGAGCTAGGGGGTCCTTTTGAAAGGATAAATGGTTGTCGGTGGAAGTGCGATTGGTGAGTGAGCTAACAATGCATTTGACCCAACAACTATTTTCTTTGTAGTTATTGAATCTTTCATTAGTCACAATGATCTTCTATTAGCAAGAAGGCAGAAGATTGCTCAACCAACCTCTACAATTTCAATTAACTTTCGATACTTCCTTTCATGGATTTGGAGCTAGTAAAGTGGTGGTGCCAAGTGGCTGAAAGTAGACTTTGTGTATTATTAGTAATATGCAAGCGTCCACATAGACCCCCAAAAGCTACCCTTGAGGTTAAGTTATTTCATCAATATATATAAGGAGCATTTTATTCTCATAGCCAAGTAATGTGAGATTCCAACACACCCTTCAGGCCTAAATCTCATGGTTAATGAACTATCATTAGGTTCCTTATCATTAGGATTAGCCACAGCATTGCCTATGGATATGATATTATGTAAGAATCCACTTAACCACAAAAGTTACCCATTGATACAAGGATATTTTCATGTTCATAGCCAAGCAATGTGGAATTCCAACACCATATTGTGGGTGTTTCTCAAAGTGTGTTTTTTTTCTTGTTGTATGTAAACACTTTTTAACTTATAAAGAATTTTTTTTAAGGAGTTGAAGTGTATCGTAAAGTTATATTATAGATAAATTATAAGAAGTTGGAGTTTTTGATAAATTAGAATACATTAAGATTATAAATTGTAAGAGCTATTAAATTACTAAAAACATTTATTTATGTTGTCGCATTCAAACTTTTAAAGTTAAAAAAGAGCTATGTTGTTTTTTATTTGATAAAAAACGGAGGGTTTATAAGTTATATATAAAAAGCTAAACAAAGTGTTTTTTTTTATAATAATAAGTAAACTTCATTAGACTAAAAGCATTAAAATTACATCATAAATCAAGCCATGGACTAATCCAAGCAAGCGATTCCACAAAAGGGACATAAAAATACTACAATGGGTAAAAGAGTCTGAAGAGATCTTTATTAAAAAAATGTGATCTAGAGATCTACATGGCACCGACCTCCTCCAAAGGCATATGTGAGAAATGAACATTATCGTCCTACACGTCAAAGTTGGAAATAGGTAGATCGGAGAAATGGTTGAGCAAAAAAATGTAGATATCACTGAAAAAACGTTCCGGTTGTGAAATCCGGGCAAGAAAAAGTTGCAACAACCCACAAATAAAATAAATGAAAGAGATTTGATTGGGAGGAGGAAGAAGGAAGGTAGAAGCTAGATAAAGCTCCAATCATCCTTCTCTGTTGGTTAAAACGAGATGAGTGTTTTTGAGTTTGAGAAAATTCTCGAGTGAGAGAGTTTTTTTAGATGTACTAATTAGTAGTATTTAAACAAAGTGCTTTAAACTTTTGACTTAACGTTATTTAAGTTAAAAATTAAGTTTTAAGAAACACTAAACTCAAATTTTTACAAGTTAAACGTAAATTATAAGTTTGTTCGATCAACTAATAATTTTAGAATCTATGATGTTTAAGGAAGTTCACTCAGCATGGAGGAGTCTTACATCGCCTATCAGGTTTTCCTATATGTATAAACTCTTACTTAGTTAATTTCTACTACTACCTAGTTTGTTATCTGTTATAAAATGGGGGAGATTGTTGAACACATGTTAATAATGTTAGAAATGATGTATGCTCTAAAAGCAATTAGGGTGATGTTTATTTATTAGCTATAATATACAAACGGTTTCAGATTATTATTAATAATAATTTAGGCCTCTTTCTAGCTTATCAATGCTTTTAATTTTTTTATGTTATCTCACTGGTGTTATATATGTATAGTATTAAATATGTATATGTGCATTAATGAGACAAAGTCCATGACTACTTCATAGTGTAAAAGTTCACGGACATAGTGGGAGCTATGTGGTGTGAGAACTGCATATATGTGTTACTATAAATAGTCTATATATCCCTAATCATAGTTTCATTGAGACTGGACATCAATGGAACGAATAGACTAGCATGTGTAGGCTTACTCCTTGGATTAGATACAAGCAACCGATATCACGAGCTGAAGGTGTTACCTTGAGTTAACACATGAATGTATTTGGGTAATACATTGGAGACCGTTATAAGACAGACAAGGAAATAACTATATCCATGTGTTGGTTTCATGTCTTATTGCAGTAGCAGTATAAGTATCCTCAGACCTAAGATACTAGTTACCTTATATAAGAGTTGATATACTTTGGGTCATACTTATTCATACTCGGGGTGATTAGGATGACACAGGTGATTACAGATATAGTGATGAGCATATTTTTGTAAGCTGAGTAGTTAAGATGGGATCCATCGCTCCTGATATAGTGATATAATGGGAGATGAACCTTAAAACCCCTTGTTGAAGTGACACACTCATAAACCTCTTATCAGAGTATAAGATTGATTGAACGGGTTTCTAGTCAACCTTGATACATAATAGATGAGTGGTGTTCTTCGTGAACAAGTCTAATTCCAAGATAGCTACGGCTATTACATGAGATAACACTTAATCCGAGCTCAATAAACTGGATGGGACTTAACCTAATGGAAGGAGTGCATTGTATTGGTTACTACTGCAGAACTGGATCAAGTCACAAGCACATGATGTTCAAAGTATCGAGGGATCATACGCCTTTGCTAGAAAGCCCATTTGATAGTCTAGAGCTATCAGGTTTCATATCGGTCTGGAACATTGAGCCTAAAGGTTCCCGGACTGGAAGCCAAGTTTAGGTTAACCTCTAGCAGCTCAATACTTTGGGATCCTATGAGGTCACACACTTTGGGTCTTTATCGGACTAAGTAAAGAACCTATAGAATGGGTCTATGCCGAGAATACCTGTTTATCGAATTCGTTGGAAGAATTATTAATTGGTTAGACAAAATTAATAATTAAAGGGAATAAAGAGAAAATAGGGAAAAATGCACTGAGCGAAGCAAAGGATTTTCCTGTTGCTAGTGGGCACCAAACGAACACAAGATGTTCTTAGTGGGGCATATGGGGCTACCCCGTGAACTGAAAATCTCGCGAGCCTCTAGCGCGGGGGGTAAGCCCGCACGCTAGGGATTGCAAGCATGGGATTTCGACAGGCCCACAAACCCATGCTTGCAACACAAGGTAAGCTTTCTAGGGCTTGCCTTGTGATGGGATCCAGGGGTTAGCCCGCAGGTCCAAGTTACCCTCACGGCTAACCCTTTAAGTGGGACGGGAATATTCCCATCCCACTTTGTGTTTGAGGGGGTGTCAAACACTCCCCCTTATCCCTATATATAGATCTCCAGTTCTCATTATTCCTCACTTCATCTTAGCCTTTCTCTCTAAGTTTGACATCTCTTTCTTCGAACATTGTGTGAGATCCTTCACAAGTTTTTCCAAACAATTTAATAAAGAATTTCTTTAAAGGGTTCTTTCTATCCTAAGAGAGCCTTTTCAGTTTTCAGTTTATATTTTCGGGTTGATCTTTGAGCGGTCTAGCAGCTACTGCTTACTAACAGGTTCTACCTCTACGAGGTTTTGATCGGTGAAGATCCATGTGGAACAATTATAGAGGCTATCCTAGTTTGGAGGCTCGTGCTAATGAAGTTCTGCCGAATTGCTCTAAGGGAACGCCGCATCTAAAAGAGAAAGAGAAGCACGCATCAACTGGTAACTTCGTAAACTTAGATGCTAGGTTACTTTTAAAAGTTTTATGAACTAATTAGCATCTATGGTATGTTTTAACTTAGATTATATCAATCATGGCATGCTTAGGAAATCCTTTAGGTTAATTTTAAGTTTTGAAATTCTGCTTTGCTATGCTGCATGTTCAATAACTGTCTTGATTAACCAGCAAATAATACTTCACAACACTTTAGTTTTGGAGATAATAAATTACTTAGGATAGTGAAATTAATTAGATACTAAGTATACTCTTAATTAAGTAAGTTTTCTTGAATTAGTTTTTATGGAAAAACAACTCATCTTGACACAAACTTAGTCAAGTTATGTCTTAGGATAGTAAAAATTGCTAAGATAAGTAATTATACTACAATTTTCTTGCAATATAACTCAGCATAGGCTTAGTACTTTTGTGTATTTATTCTCATCATAAGCTAAGTACCTTATGCAATGTAGAGTAACTATAACACCGTGCCCTTTAACCTTCTTTGAAAACAGAATATTCTTAGTTGATGTTTTCATGTCTTAAAAAGAATTTAACGCTGAAAACAAAAGAATAATATCAGTAAGGAATGTTGGTATATCCTCACTAATAGCCAAGTCAAAAAAGGAATCCTATGACATTCATCGTTTTCCAACATCGTCACGCCATCTGCAACATTTGCAAAAGAGAACAATTAGCAAACAACATATTGCATCTCACGCGCCTTCTCTCAACTGCATTTCTTGAAGGAAAAGAATCTTTGACAAGAGATAGATTAACGGATTAATATCGCACCTCAACTTCAAAATCACTATCTCTAAACATCTACAAATCTGTTTCAAATGGATAGATTCTGAAGTTGTGAAGAGAAGAGATTTTGAGTTCTAAAGTCAAGACGAGAAGTTTATAATGGCTACTTCCAAAAATCTACAACTATAAATAGAGCTTGGAGCAGACATTTCCAACTTAGTGAATCACATTGAATTTCTAAAGAGTTGAAACTATGTCAAAGCAATCACAGCCTTCAAAATTCTAAATCAAGCAATCCAAAATCAAATAGCAAACTCCAATCTATTTCAATACAGAAATTATTTAGACTTAGATTCTAGCTAAGTCATTCATTTTAAAGGAACCAATAATTTATAAGTTATATTTCCTCTATGTGAATCTCTTTTTAATCATATATGTGTGAGATCAGTTTGAGAAGGGTGCTCAAACTGAGTGAGTGGTAGTTAACTTGAAAGATACTTGCTTTAATCATTTTATCCACTGTCAAACGCTTCTTCACCTAGTTAAAGGAAAGAAAACTTGTGGATTTAAGCTTGGAAAAGGTATCTAGGGACTAGAGGTAGGCTAGGGGCCAAACCATGATGAAATCAAGGTGTCATCTATCCTTAAACTTATCTTTTATATTTGATAGCTTGTGTTCATACATCAACTCACTCTCTCTCTATTTTTTTTAAGCTGAAAACATCCTAAGCTGAGTAAGAATTTACTCATCACAATTTGACAACAAATCAAGGTTAGCTTAAGCTAAGTGCTTTTTGTTTTATCCATTTTTGCACTCAACACATTTAACTCAGCATACATTTACTTAACTTGGAAAAAGATTTTTAAATCCAATTGAACAAGTTAAATTGACATTCACCCTCCCCCCCTCTAATCAATTATATAAGCTAATTGGACCAACAAAGAAGGTAAAGAAAGTTGTGAGTAATCCTAATGCTAAGTATCCTGAGGTAAGGAAGACAAGGATGCTTAGGAAGATGATAACAAAGAAGAGAAGAGGAGTAGTTCAACAAATAAAGAAACTAAGGATAAGCTCCCACTTGTAAGGGATGGATTTCTTAAGAAGACAAAGATAATGTTTTTAAGTCAGTTGAAAGCTTGAGTTAAGAGAGAAAAAGATGAAATTCCAATAGAGAGAAGAGGTTGTAGCTCCTCTACTTGTTGTTAATGAAAGGTTGAGGAAGGTGTAGAAAAAGAGAAGTGCACCAAAGAGAGCTAAGAAAAACCTACAGGTTGATGATGAAACTACAGAGGTTGTTGAAGAGATCACTCAGTAATCATTTGAGGTTGCGATGACTAATAATCAAGTTAAGGATAATGACCAAGTTCAAGAAAAAGCTCAAGATACTGACTAAATCAAATGTTACTCGAGAAATGAGTTAGAAGAAGACACCAATACTATCAAAGATCAATCAACCACAACCTCCACCACCAATATTGAAAAGGTACACAACATTCCATCTTCTCATATTCTTTATGAACTAAATCAATCACCAATCCACACTATTTCTTCTCCTCCATAAAATATCCCTCCTCCACAAAAATAACCATCCAAATCACCTATCCCTTCACTAAAATAACCAATACCTCCACCTAAACAACCAACTCCTTCTACCCAACATTCTTCACCTCCTCTGATAATAACAAACACCATTCAACCTTCTACACTATTTTATCTTATCATTTCCTCATCCCAAACACCAAACCAATTTGTCTCGTTGCTTAATTCAAGTCTCCATATTGAGAAATATGCTTAGGAGAGTCTTTTAGCTATGAAATTCACTAATCAAGACTAGGATAATAGTGATGAAGTAAATTTTATTGCCAATGAAGCAAAAACTACTAAAAAAGATCACATCGATAAAAATGATGATGATTCACTCATCTTGGATAGGATAAGACAGATTTCAAGGACCATATATGATAGAGAACATGTCATTATGCGGGAGTTAAATATGAGATAGTCGATAATTAATAAAACTGCAGCAGTTAAAACTATAGTAGAATATAAGTTGGGAGGGGATGTGAGTGAGTGTGAGGGAAGTTTAATTAAGATATTTTGCAACTGCTTAGTTAGCAGGGCTCTCATATGAGAGAGGGAAATTATTCCTGTGGGGCTCTAAGCCTATTGTTTCTTGCTTCAGTAGTTTATTTCCTTAGTAATCAGTGTATTTCTCAGTTGAGTTGTGTTAAAACTTCTATCTAGCCGTCTTTTACTAATTTTCTATTATTTGGCACCGATTGTTGGAAACTTTCATTAACCTGTTTTGTTAGAGAAGGGAAAACAAACTTGCCCATAATCCAAACCACCAATCAAAGTGGATCCACTTCAAATAATGGAAATATCACCACGTTACAGTCAACAATTGAAGCTTTGCAAAATTCTGTAACCCATCCACAATGTTCCTTAGAACTCTCGGATTCTAAGGTTGAGAGGATGGATACTAGGTATCGAAAGAGTTTAGGAAAGCAAACGGCCTACGATGCAGAGGAAGATGAAGAACCAGTCAACCCATTTGCAACCATTGACACTTCAAAAACTAATAACTCAAACCCACATCACCATTTTAATCAATCCTTCTGCCCAAACCATTTTGATAATGCTGTAATTTCTCTACCGAATGTAAAATTTCTAGTTTTCACGGGTGAGGACCCATTAGCTTAGCTATCTCAAGCCAAGTAATACTTTCGGATCTATAATACTCCACCAACGATGAAAATTACTCTTGCTCAGATGTTTATGATAGGACAGGCAATCAATTGGTTTTCTCATATTATTCGGGATTATTCAAATATCACTTGGGAATTTTTCAGGGAGAAAGTTGCATGCTGTTTCAACGATAAACCATTTCAAAATTGTTATGAGGATATCAGCACCTTGACCTAAACAAGTTATTTTGGGGAGTACATCGATACGTTTGAACGAGTTACGATCTTTAAGGAGAAACTTTCTGAGCAGGAATTTATCAGGTATTTTCTAGGTGGTTTACAAGATTCGGTCAGATCTTGGGTTCAATCAATGAAGCCAAAACCTTATGACGAGGTAATTAAATTTGCTCGCGACGTGGAGCTCTCATTTTGTTATCCAGGAGGAACACCGGTAATTAGCACTAACGTGAACAACAAAGCAAGCCCTATTTCTTACGTTCAGTCTCAGATACTAAAGCCAAATCAATTTGAAAAGAAAGAAATTACAGCGGGCGTGAGTCAATTCAAGCCGCCAGATCTGAATATTAGTCAAGAAGCACAAAATAATCATCAATTCTAGACTAATTCTAATCAAAATCATGGTCCCAACCATCTTTCTCAACGTAAATTGAAGAACGCAAAAAAAATGGTTTGTGCTTCAAATGTGCCCAACCCTATAGTCCCACTCACCACTGTCAAAATCTAGGAGAATTACGATCGAGCATCAATGAGAATGAAGTACTTGTGGAGACAAATGGCTTGGGGGACATTGAATATGTAGATTCTTCAGTTAAAGACGCACATGAAGAGGGATATCACCTATTTTCTTAACTTCGTCTTGAGGATAAGACGTCAATTAAAGGAGGCGACAATGATAGAGAATGTGTCATTATGTGGGATTTAATTAAGGGGTAGTTGTTAATTAATAAAACTACAGCAGTTAATTAATCAAAACTACAGTAGAATATAAGTTGAGAGGGGATGTGAGTGAGTGTGAAGGAAGTTTAATTAAGATATTCTACAATTATTTAGTTAGCAGGGCTCTCATTTGAGAGAGGGTAATTATCACTACACCATAGATGGCTTGTAGCAACCAAAATGGCTGGTGTTGCATCGAAGTGTTACGAATTTTGATGGAAAAAATTATTTTTTGAAACACATTTTGAGAAGTGTTGCAAAAGTGTTGCAATAGATATTTTTGTTGATTAAATACACTTTCATCTCAACATTTTCGGTCTAACCGTTGCAAAAAAACTCTGTGAACAGTGAATAAATGACCGGCTGGAAGTCTCCTGCTAAGTATTTAGACGAAAATTTTTTATTAAAAAATAAAAAAAATAAAAATTAATTAACAAAATATATAAAGCACAATTCTCTTTTCCTCTCATTTTTCAATCTCACTCATTCTAAAGCCTAATACCAAATTCCTAATATCATACAAATCTGAATCTGATCTCTGCTCCATCCTACATTGTGGTTGCCGCACCGCCATCGTTGCTCAGTTCTCACCTCTCCGCCATCATAGCTTTAAATTTCCAAACCTAATTTTACCAAATGGATTTCAAATCCATTTTGTCTTGTGACGTTGGGGAATCTACACTTTGTAAGTGTGTTTTTTTCTCTATCCATCTATTCTCTCTTTTGTTGCTATCTTCTACTCTGCATTCTACAGTCGCAGATCCTCTCGTTGTATATATATAATCACGGTCAAAACCAGTTACGATATCACAGGATTTGCTTGAACACTTTCCCGAAGTAAGAGAAAAAGGAAAATAAAGGTTAGGTGATTGAAGAAAAATATAGTTAAACAGATCAGTTGAAATTTAAAATTAGATATTTGAATTTTGCTGTAAGCTAGTGAAGTATTACAGTGACAATTACTACGGTGGATACAGTGAAGTTGCTAACCCTTTACAACGGCCACAGCTCAGGACAAAGCGACACCTCCTTCTTGCTCTAAATCTGCCACCGTTGCCGCAAGCTCTTCCTCTGTCGCAGCTAGAAAGGCAACCGTTGCGGTGATCGATGTTTGCAGGATTGGAGCGCTGGTACTAAAGTAAAGGATCCGATCCATGACAAAGCTGCTGTGGTATCCTTGATCTGGCCGGTTGATTCACTCACCGATCCTTCGCCGCCGCCTCTAAAGGTAAAAAGATCACTTTTCCGGTGCAAGATTGAAGATTATTCAGTTAAATCCTATACTGTCTTGCTTTGCTCTAATATTAGGGTTGGCTTTCTATGGTTTAATTTCTTCCTCTGCTGCAAATTAGGTCAATAGAAGTTCATTATGCCATTCTTATAGTAATTGCTAATTATTTAAAAAAGGAGCATTTCTCATTGATCGTTGACCTACTTAATTGGTGGTTTTTAATGAGCAATTATCTTTGGACAGGTGTCTAAACTTAACCTACGAAGTTGTGAAGTGTGAACATTATTTGTAGATAAATTGGGTAAATTGTTTGGAATTGTTTATTGCATTTGTCTATTTTATTGGTTAGGAATCACAGTGATGGCAAGGGCACAAACCATACACCTTTTGGAGCCTTTAACAACTGCTGAGATTTCTATGGCAGTGGCAACTGTTAGGGTAGCTGGAGCCACTCCTGAGGTTAGTTAAACATGATTTTGTGTTTCATTTAAACTATTGATTTAGATCATAACTTGAAAACTTGTATTCACCAACCAAAGATACTTGCAGTTGAACAAACTCTTTTCAAATATGGAAAGTACTTTAGAAAATAAATATATTGAGGTTCTTAAGTATTTGTCTAGATCAATTAGAAAGAACTACCACCACCTTTATTTTTGTTCTAAGAGCACTTAGTTTTTCACACAAGAACTCCGTCATCATAGTCTATTTGTTTAATTTCAGGTTGATTAGAAGACTGAAGGTTGAAAAAATAACTAGATCTAAATTGAGTTTTACTTCATCTGCTTAAATTTCACTTGACAGAATAAAAGTCTCAAGTTAGTTAGACTCGGCTTGACTACCAATAAAATAAATAATTTCAAACTATTGATTTTAATATTAGTTGATCTCAACTAGCTTGTTTCAGTTTGTTTGTGTAGTTCCCATACTTAACAGTTCCTTTCCCTCTTCCTTTATCATGATGTATTATTCCAAGTAAACTGAAATATAAAATTCCATCCAGAATCTGTAATATTTGGCTTAAATCTACATATAGGAAAAGTAGTTAGGACGCACTCCATCTTTACCCGAGGTCATCTCGCTTCCGAAGATCTCCCAATAGACGATTCATTTCAGATAAAATAGCCTCTGCTTCCGCCAAGTCACTTTTACTTCCTCTCATTCCTTTTTATTACCAATTCATGCTGTTTCCAATTTGCTTCACCCGTGGATTCCTTCATTTTTCAATATAGAATTTCTTAATATGATATCAGCATTCAGGATTAATTTCTTATACATATGCCTAATCGTTGTATACATACAACTAACCTTTATCTGATTGTTACTTATTACATTACCTTCTTTCTAAAATTGGTATGTGATACTAGTTGAATATTTTATAATTCCTCTGCATCGGGCATTGAGTGTAAGCATGCTAATAGTTTATTTGTTGTTTGCTTGTGGTGGTCGTGATTTTAGAGCTTTTATTATTTGTTAATTCATATTTTAGAGAAATATTGGTTGAACATGTTTGAAGAGCTTTAGTATATGTTGTTAGATGTAATAAGTAATAACTGAAACTTTCTAGTATGCATTTATGAGTTCTTGTCAGTCTTTTTAACATATATATTTACTCTTTTCTCTTCACTAGCACTTATTATTTTTCCAATCTGAATGTAGCTATTTGGCCTCTAGAAAATCTTTTAGATCTTATGATTCATTTAAATTGATTTTTTTTGCTTTTTTTTTGTAATTAGTGAGCTTGATATAATAAAAATTTACGCTTACATGTTTTTTTTGTATATTCTCCATTTCAACTCACTCTTGCTTGATATGTTCTCATGAATTGAACTTTAGCGCCTTTTCTTTTTCATTTGTTATTGGTTTATGGTGGGTTCACTCTCTTGAGACATGTGCATTGCCAGCTGATAAGGTTGTGTTATATGTAAGTATCATATCTAAATTTTGTGTCTATATGAGGTTTCTCTTTATCTTGGAAAGAGCATTTTGCCATGTCTTCTTCCTATGACATGATTCTTTTGTTAGCCTACCGCAGTGATGTGAGAAACAACTGTTTGATTGGGAGTATTCCGCAAATTATTAGAAATTGTAATTTCTTCCAGTTTTTGCATGTACTTCATCTACCTCTGTGAACTGAAATTCAAGTAATGTTTTCTGTGCATAATTGTTATTTACTATTTCAACTCATTCAGTAGGGACTTATCCTGCAACTGGATGACTGTCAAATTTTTGTTCAACATCTATTTTCTAGACTGTTCTGACCCCCTATTGACTAGATCCTTTCAAGGTCATATGTTGGAAGTATGATTTTATCCGTTATTAGCCTAATGCAGGAACCTGATGTGCTGTGAGTTTGCCAATTATGAGTTCTCTGGATTTTAAGGTTCTATAATATTTTGTATCGTTTCATTTTACCCTAGTTTTTACTTTCTCTATAAACTTATGTGAGAGTGTTTCAGATTTATTTAAATCTTAGTTATAGTTGATATTGAGTGAATTGTATAACATGAAAAAACTAGTTGCTCTTTATCTTAGTTCAGAACAAAGCAAGCTGATTGAATATGTATTGTGTGTTAGGTCCACAGAGATATCTTTCATATTGGAGAGAAAGTAGTTGTGAAAGTCCAAAGGCCTGGTCTCAAGAGGCTATTCGACATTGACCTTCATGAGTACTTCACACATTTAATATGAAGTTTAATTTTTTTATCTTATATGTCCTTTTCATCTTGTTTATAATGGTTTCAAGTCTGTTACTAATGTCATTTGTCTATAATAAGTGGAAGTAAAAACTTTTGGTATAAGATATACCAGAAAGATAACAATAAGGGTTGATTGTGATGTCTTTATTTAGATTTTTGCTACTTTTGATTTGTTGAGCTAAATTCCATATACTACTGAGAATCTATATATGCTAGTCATCTATTATGTACTTGCTCAATCATTCATGTGTAGTTTATATTTATTTTGGGGATTCTTAGCGTTCCTATCAAATTCACTACAGGTGATTTAAAGCTAATTGCGGAATATTTTCAGAGAAGTGAAACTTTTGGTGGTCCATCTAGAGATTTGATTGGCATATACGAAGAATGGGCCAAGTAAGTCAGAAAGTAGCTTATAGCCAATAAGTTATAATTGTCTTGGAGTTGTAATTGTTGCATATAATATAATACATAGTAAACAAAGGAAGTAGCACACCCTTAATGCCCATATAGGCAGCAATTCCAACATCTAGAGATTAATGGAATTACTTTTAATAATATTTTAAACTTATAACTAAAAAGATGCATTTATTAAAATGATTATGTGGTTCTTTCTATTCATTTGGGAATCTGTGTTTTTGTAGGATTTTGTACGAGAAGATTGATTATATAAATGAAGGAAAAAATGCTGACAGATTTCATAGAGATTTTCGGAATATAAAGTGGGTTCGAGTCCCTGTATGTTTTACGATATGTAAAGATTGGTTTGAGAATCTTTTGGAAACAATACACTTTTAGTAGCATTATTTTTAATTTGTACAATATTATGCATTTTTTAGTTCTCGTTTGAATTTGTATACAATTGAATATTATGCATTATGAATTAGAATTGTAATTTTTTTGAATTATACCATCAATTAAGTGTTTCATAAATGTGTGCAATAAGTGCAAAAAAGTATTTCAAATATGACATAATTGTTTTTCAAAAAGTATTGCAAAAACTAGACATGGTGTTGCAAATATGCTAAAAGTGTTATAAGAAAAGTGTTGCGAATAAACAACAAAAGTGTTACAAAAAAAGCTAACAGACTTTAACATTAACGGCGACGGGTATTTTTTGCAACACAACAGAATGAGTTGCAAGTACTAAAAAAGTATTGCGAAAAGTCACTTGTCGCAACACATTATTTAGTGTTGCAAGAGAAAAAAAATGTGTTGCGAAAATGAATTTTCACAAATGAAGCATCACCAACAACTTTTTTCATGGAAAAGTGTTGTGACAAGTGCTTTCGCAACACTTTTGACACTTTAGGCAACATTGTTTCGTTGTTGCGACAAGCCATCTATGGCATAGTGTATTCCTGTGAGGCTCTACACCTATTGTTTCTTGTTTCAGTAGTTTGTTTCCTTAGTAATTAGTGTCTTTCTCAATTGAGTTGTGTTAATACTTCTATACTACCATCTTTTGCTTCTTTTGCTAATTTTCTATTAATATATTTTTCTCTAATATCTAATCAGATGCAGTAGTTAGCAAAGCGCTACAGCTAGATCAATTGACTGATAATGTAGGAAAGAAGAAGAAATCTATTCTACCAGAGCTTGAAGAGCATACTTCCATTCTTAATGAAGCTATGTACTATAAAGAATTTGAGAAGAATCATGGAAGTTTGTTAACAATAAGGAACCATAAGGTAAAAGAGTGCTAAGAGCCTAGTGCATAGAATGGTGTTAATCCAAATAGGCTTGTTTGACTCAGTGGCACAAATTAGCTTAGTCATCTTTACCTTGCCCACTTCTATATTTAAGCCAACAATGTGTCTAGCAAGATCAAGGAGAGTCTAGATGTTGTAGCAACTCAGTCTAGTAACATCAACGTTACTCTAACAAATCAAGGAGTTTAGTTTTACAAGTTTGGGGAGGAGAAAGCTATTATTAAGCAAAGCATCAACAAATTTTTGGCAGAGATTCTCAAGAAGTTGGAAGCTCAAACTAACTTCCAACATTCTCTAGCCAATACAATTGAGAAGATGTCTAACAAATTTTACAAGGCTGATTAGAAGATAATCAAAATTACCAACTTTGCTGAGAAACCTAATTCTATCACATTAGTCCTAGGTTAGAAGATTAACACTACTTGCATAGTGGTATAAGCCAACACTACAAAACGATTGAGAGTTCTTAGCAAGCTCACTAATGGGAAATCTTAAGAATACAAAGGACTCAACAAGAGATAAGGATCTCGTGAATGGCCTAACTTTGCATGAGAAGATGAAAATTGTGAATGATTAAATAAATCTCATGAAAGAGCAGGCAGACCAATTAATATCCAATGGGGTTAAAGATGCTGAGACTAATTGTTATCCAATGGGGTTAAAGATGCTAAGGATATTAACTATATTGCTAAGAACATGCAATTACCGGGGCCATGAATTGTAGATATTAAAGCAAAGTTGAAGATTGCAATGTCAACAGGAGAATTTTGTGGACTAATATAATGTTTATAATAGTTTGTTATTCAAGGCTTTGATTTGATTACTCACTTAACCCAGGCACATCACCTGCTTCTATCTAAGATGAATCTGCAAGAATTCATATCTAACGAAGGAAATGAGCAATTAGAAGAGAAGATTGATCAAATTTTTCATCCAAAAGCAAGAGGTGTTTACAAATGCTTTTGACTCCTTTAATGTCTGTCTTAATGACCTTGTCTAGGAACTAACTATAAAGGGGGAGAAAGTATCAGCAGCATCTTAGCAAAATGATGTGAATACGAAGTCTAGGCTACCAAGGAGTACTTGAAAAGGGAAGGAGTCGAGGAATTATCAATCAAGAAGAGTAAGGTGCGAAAGAATGCAAGATCAAGGTCCAAAGATTGGACAACATAAATAGTATCAGCTTCAGTTGTTCGCCACTTTTCTACTGATAAGTTTAATAACTTTTTCACAAGACTTGGCTACACTCGTTTCGTAAGGCTTATCCTTAATAATAATGCCAAATACTTGTTCACGTAAAATGCAGGTGTTGTCAATACCTCTTATCAAATAGAAAAATGATGATAACTGCAAGTATACAGTTGCGATGTAGTTTTAAAAGATATCGAACTCAAAGGGAAGGAACCACGTCTAAAGATCAACAAGGGAAAAACAAAGTAAAGAAAATAAAAAATAGATTTGAGATTTTTGGATAGGAAGATTAGAATGAAAAGTTGAGTAAATATAGATGTGGAAGATTAGAGAATCTAAATATAAAGATTTTCACTACGAACAAGTATAGCAGAGAAAACATGCAAGTTCAACAAAGATG
>CATIWQ010490808.1:0-21714 GCA_949673415.1 Euphorbia schlechtendalii
AGGTATTGATGCGAACACAGGCTGGACAGGCTGCTCCTGGAAGTGTTGGGAATCATTGGAGAAGCTATATCCTGGTTCTCTAATCGAAGCCTGGTTTAGCTAACTTCGTCCAGCTTCGAACTGATGAAAGGTAGTTGGGGGCACCATGTGTGAAGTGGGAGGTCCCCTTGTTGGATTGGAATTGTAAAGGGTGGCCTCCGAGTTGGATGCTACATTCTAGGCCCTCCCAACATGTAGGCGAATGATCGATGCTAGCTATTCGCTATTGGCAAAGGCATGTATGGCAGTTGTAATCTCGACCCTCATCGACGAATGCTGAGAGTTTTGTTTCAACAGGACAGGGTGATCCTCCCTTGCACCTCCTTCTTGTGGATTGGCCATAACAGTGCATGGAACCGAATCTGAGTCTGAACCCTGAGTCCTCACTTGAGTCAGTGTACGGAAACCCCTCCGGATTGGCCATAATTGGAGAAACACGGACCTAACGGTGAGCAAGCCTCTTCCTAGCTAAAATACACAAGCGGAGAGTCAGATGTACATGTAAGATTTGTGACATGACTCATGATGCAAGAAATGCATGATATGTTTAATGTTATGGCTGCATTCACAAGGGTTAGCATGCCATGATGCGATAAGACTCATGTTTATCAATCATTTGAAACAAACAGGATTAGTCATTAGTAATAAAGATGATAATAAGACCTGACCCGTGTGGTGAGGGCACGTGTCTTGCCAATCCATTTGAAACAAAACAGGGAGGGTTTGCCTATTACCCATGTGGTAATAAGCGTGCGAAAATCATTTAAGGAGATTGCATCTTGGAGATGCAAGTATGTGTTTGCCAATTCTTTTGAAACAAACAAATAGAAAAATAACAAATGGTCGTGTATTATCCAAGTGATTATACACTCTTGAGTCCGGGTAAAACAATGTGTTATTCCCTATGAGGTATTGAGTGAGAGAATGCCATTTTGGCGGAAAAAGTTGATAAGTTTACCAATCCAAAAAAATGACAAATGGTCGCGTATCATCCATGTGATAATACGCTTTTGAATTTTGAGATTCCGAATTCGGGTAAAACAGTGTGTTATACCCTAGGCTTAGAATTTCATGAATCTAAGCAGACAAAGGTTTGAGTGCTTAGTAAGCCCTATTTTGAAATGGGTAGGTATTCGCCCCGTTTGGGCTTTTGATATGTGTGATTACCTCGAAAGGGCTGTGAGTTGGATGTCGAGTGGACATCGTGTGGGGTGATGCAATCTATAGTGTCACTGTGCCGATGTGTGTGTCATATTAGTTTGATATCATGATATGTACACTTAATATCATGAGTGTGTGCGTTCAAGTGTCTGCACCAAAATTCGTGGTCAATATGACGCTCTTTGTGAAATGGTAATGCGATAAATACGTAGCACATAGCACACAACGTATCTCTTCCAACCTTATATCTACCACGTATAAGGATAGGTTCCTAAATCTAGGCTTGGATCATCTTAATACCGTGAAGTATTAAGGAGCGAACCTGCACAAAAAGATGCATTTGTTTTGGTGAACCTAGGGAAAGTGTCTACGGTTTCCTTATATGAGCTTGGTCAGGGGTTGTTGATGTAGAAGGTTCTTGTTGCACTAAGATACACTTCTCCCCCTTTTTCAAGAGAGTCCATGTAGTATGGTAACAAGTGATCCACTCGCTAGGTTCCTTCGATCACCAGGGGGTCACGAAGTATACTTTCGCAAGCTTCTCGGTCAAATAGGGCAACCTAACCTTAATGGCTAATCCGTCTAATGCATATGCTTTGTTCGATATTTTAAATTTGGGTTAACTCATTTGACGACTTTTCAATAATCATCCAAAAATCTTTTAAACTTTTAAGTTTATAAAAGATATCCCCAGCGGAGTTGCCACTGTGAGCGGATGACTTTTCGGAGGTCTCGCGTGGACGCCACGAGTCGCCGACCCCGTGAGATGGGGCTTGGGGTTTTCGAAAACAATTGATTTTGGGCTCTTGGAAGAGCGTGTTGGAAAAGAGGTTCCCTTATGGGAAACCGTGATTTGTGCTTGAAAAATAAATGGGTTCCAAGTACAAAAGACTCGAGATCAGAATCCCTAGTCTATGTTACAGAGTCACCACCCCGATCAGCTCTTCCGAGAAATTTCGGTACAGCCTAGATCCGTGTGCCTAAACCATAACATAAAATAGAGATTCGAGTCCGGGATGAGTTATCTATTTCGTCGTCATTTGAGTTAAATTACACTATGAGAGAGAAACCAAGTTTATAATATTCGAACTAAACTAGATGTTTTCAGTTTAGTTTTATCGTGCATGCATAAAATGGTAAATTAATTACGTCAAGCATTAAGTAAATGCGGAAAAGTAAATTAATAAATTACAAAACTTGGGGGATGTAACCGCCCGCCTACTCTATGAATTACAATTTCTGTACAAATATATACAATACCCAAAGGAAATTAAGCCCTAGGCATATATCTAATCTGCATCCACAAAGGTTAGCACAGGATATATCACAATATTTACACATATGTACCGAGTGTATCATGTATGTTTGATTTTGATTTTAGCGAGGCCTGTGTGGCCTAATTAAAACATCGATAGTTTGAAATTGTTATTTTGTAATAAAAATGGTTCATTTTTATACAAGTATGTTAGTCGATTTTATTAGTGAAAATGACCGCATGGCAAAATGGTGAGGACTGTTATCCAGGAATACGTTTTATTCCCTTCATGGGGGTGACCTAAAACAATATTTATAAATTCAAATCTAGGCCAAACATGCATAATATAGTCATTGTTTGGGTTAACAACGGTGACGACATCATTCATATCGTTATCGACTTCCCTGTGACGGGCGATATCGATATAAATGGCCTAAAGCATTTCCGTTGCTACACCAAACTTTAATTAACATATTAACACATAAATAAATCATATATAAATCCAAAATAATTACAAATCAGAGGTTTGTAACCCCCAATGATGTATTTCCAGACTCAGGATGGTCTCAACGGGTCATTCTAGGCTTAAACGGCTCGAAACGAAGTGAAACGAAGCAAAATCACATTCTGCCAGCCTGATATCATTAACGGCATCATGTGATATCATTGAACAACATCCCTTGATGTCATTAACGATATCGACTCTCCAGATCTGCAGTTACCATGCAAACACAGTAGAACACAACAAAAGACATACTCTAAACTTCAAATGACCATAACATTTGCTATACTTAACGGATTTTGATGATCTTTATCATTCCGGAAAGATCAAGATATGTAGAATATGTTAATTTAAATAAAATAGCAAAAAAGATTTACTATCATACTGAAAATTGTGAAAAACAGAAAGGTGCGCAGAAAACTATAATTACCAAAAATAAAACAAAACTTCAAAACGAAAAGAATGCAAACGTAAGCACGACTCTAGGAACTCAGAGGCTTACTCAATATCTGTGAATCCACTTTGTTTGGTCCATGAAAACACCCGAAAAAGTCCTCCTTGTTTCTTTGGTTCGGTTTTGCTAGTTTTCTGCGAAAACGGAGAGTTAGAAGTCTTCGTTCATGGGAAGGCTGAAACTTCCGGGATTTAGTTTGAAAATAGAAAGGGAAGAACAAGTGTTACTTCCTCCCTTGGATTCAGATCTTACAAGTGTTCTAAGGATCCAAAGATTTGGTTTTTAGTTTGTGTGTTTTTGTGGGAAAGGTTTAAGAATAATGATGAAAGGTTTTCAATCCACCTTGCACCTGGAAATGGCAACTCCTTTTGCTCCCTTTTCTCTGCCTTCATTCAGCAGAATTCCCTCCTTTTTTCTTCCTTTTTTTTGTTGAATAACTTGCCCCTTATGGGCTCTCTTCAATCCAAAAGTCTTAGTGGTTCACCCACCAAATTTTGTCTTATTGCCAAATTTTTCCACCCATGTCTGTTGGCAGCAAGTTGACAGCTTGTTTGGAGGCTAAAATTCGGATTTATAGGTGGAAAATGGGTTTTGCTGTTGAAAAATATGGTGCCAACCTTTGCTGACTGTCTGCATAGTTGATATCGTTAACGATAAGGGATGTTATCGTTAACGATATCCTTTGATATCGTTAACGATATCTATCCATATCATTAACGATATCTACCCATATCGTTAACAATATGGATTAGCCCAGCAGGCTTTTCTTGGTTTGGGCTTTTAAAAGGGTAATGAGGCCCAAAGAAACAAGGCAGATGATTTCCGGATGATTTCGAGACCCTGCAAAATGTGAAAAGCTAACAAGGGAAAAATTATAGCTTCATCATTGAACTCGTGAGTCGGGAGTAAAAATCCCGTGCTCACAGCTTCCAAGCTAGGCCGAAAATGGGCTATTCGACTTCTCAGCCTAGCATGGAGGAATTTTGGTACGATTTTTTAGCCACCCATGGTGGACACATTACCCAAGGGCAAACAGGTGTGATCCCAACACAGCTGAAGACCAGAGATGATGACACATTACCACCAACTTTAGCTATGCCTCAGTTCAAAAAATACATGGGCAATACTGATCCTCACGCACACATTGCCCACTACCAGAATGTGATGAGGGTCTTGAGGATAAGTGATCTCATGATGGCCAAATTATTCATCGTTATACTAGGGACCCCTATAAACGAATGGTACAGTCATCTACCAGAGGATGTAGCTTATGATTAGGGAAGTCTGTCCCAATCGATGGTGGATCACTATGGCTTCAACACCTTGATAATCACCACGATGCAGAATCTGGAAGTAGTAAGGCAGAAGCCAGGGGAATGTTTCAAGCCTTATTTTGAGAGTTGGATGGCCACACAAGTCAGATTGCAGTCTCGACTAAGTCTATCGAAAATTATCACCAAACTGCTGGATGGCGCATTACCATCTTATCGTAAAAGGCTTGGGTCGGAAACCTTCTATAGTTATCAAGAAGTGTTTCAACGAGAAGAGAAAATAGAGCGTTAGGACGCTATGGAAGAAATTGTGGAGCAGCCTGCTAGCAAGACGTGGACCAAGAGAAATTACTCAGGGTCATCATCCTCTAAAGGAAAGCAAGCTATGGTCTAACTAATCCAATCTAAGCCTGTTACGGCTGTAAGACTATCAAAGGAGGAATAACATGGAATCTCTCCTTATGAAGCCAACCTTGGCTTTCTTTTCTCTAAGCTGCGAGAGTTGAAGCAACTGAGCAGTCTGAAAACCTGGTCACCACCTAGCCGAGAAGACAAGCCAAATTTCTGCAATTACCATGTTGCTGTGGGACATCAAACCCATAATTGCGAAGATCTCCTGAAAGCTATCTGGAAGCTGGTTAAGGATGGAGTGGTGGCAGAACCAAGGCTAAAGCCTAGCACGAAGAGTAACCCGCTTCCACGGTTCGATGGAACAGTGAACTTGATTAATTCCGAGTTGGAGGAAGAGCAGTTTATGAGACGCTTGAGGGAAGTGTCCGGAGAATCTGTGATGGTCATAGAAACAGGGATGGACGGAATCCCTTCAAACCAGATTCTAGGTATGCTGGCTCAATCAGCACCATGGGTGAGTTCTGCTGAATTAGTCCCAAAACATATTGAGAGCATGACAGATGACTATGACTTGTTCGAATCTGTGTACGTGACGGATGGAATGGAGGAAAGGGTCAAGGAAGATGAAATGAAGAAGCAGTAGGTTAAACCCATAGACCTAGATGCGTATGTTCTCAAATCCTGAAAGCCATTCCGTGGATGAAGTGTTGCACAGGAAAGGCCCGATCAACTTGGATTCTTACCAATTGAAGAGGAGGCGTGAAGAACCATAATACCCATGGCAGAAACCCACCAAAACCAGGGTAATGGAGAATGGAATCTTGTGAGTAACCCGTAGTGGGCTAGTTTTCAGAAATAACCTGATCCAGCTTGGAAATTCCTCGACCGAGGAAATCGGTAGGCATAACACGGAGCCACCTCTACCGCCTGTGGTAAATGAAGATGAACTGGAAGTAGACCCCCTGGTCAATCAGCTTAAGAACACCCAGGCCAAGTACAACATATGGCAGCTTTTACGTTTCTCCAAGGCACATCGCCGAGGGTTAGTGCAGAAACTAATGGAGATGGAAGCGATACCGACTACTTCGATGATCGAGATGTGTTCAGCTATAGGGAAGGGGATACCCTTGAAGAAAATCCCTTCCATCACATTCGACTAAGCAGATCTGCCACTAGAATGGCAAAATCACAACAGGGCCCTCTTTACCTGGGATTAAGTGAAGCTATGTTGTAAAGGTCTGACACTGTTATCCGGGAATATGATGACTCAAAACGTGGGGTGGTAGGTACATTCTCTACAACCGTGGTGGTTAATGGGGTGGAATCCGAGGTAAAATTCACTGTACTGGATATACCTGTCTCGTACTCCTTACTACTAGGAAGACCATGGATCCATGCCATTGATGCAGTACCCTCCACACTCCATCAAAAGATCAAACTGGTTCACAGGGAAAACCAGTTACTATAGGGGCAGATGAAGAGTCTATAATGGCGGCAGCGACCTTCGTAGAACAGGGTCCATGGGTGGCTATGATCAACCAATAGGAGGCGGAGAAGAGGAAGATGATTCCCATGGGATACCGCTACTTCTTGACAGGTCTGAAATGAATGATGAAGAGGTAGGGTTTTATTCCGGGTAGAGGTCTCGGAAAGTATCACCAGGGGATAGTGGAAGCCATAGACCCTCTCCTATTGACCCCTAGAGCTGGACTTGGGTTTACCCCCAGACATAAAATCTACAAGCACAAATGACCACTCTTTTGCAACATGGTTAGTGTGTACGTCATTGAGTGGGAGATGCAATACTTGGGGGATAGTGAACCCCTGATGAGGGATGGAGAATCTACGCCAGGATTTGAGATCTTCGGCGATGTGTACGATTTCGCCAAGGAGTGTATGATAGCTCCTGTCATTGAGTCTGTGGAGGGCTCAGGGAAAGATGGTCATTCCGAAGAAAAATAGTCTATGGCTCCAAAGACGATGGTTACCACTGCCAAGAGTAAGGGGAAGTCAAAGATGTTCATTGAAGATGAACCCGAGTCTGAACCCATGGAGGAAGAGGTCCAAGACGCTATTGAAGCTATCACCAAAGCCCTTTTAGTCTTAATGAAGAAGGGTGGGAATGCCAAGGATCAGCTAGCAGCAGCCACGAAGGCCGTCACTAAAGCCGCACCATGGAGAAGAAGGCAAGACCTGTTGAGCCTGCCATTGAAGAGCCAACTGTAGTGATAAGTGAAGACCCTCCGCTTGTGGAGGAGAGTGATGCTAGTGATGTAATTTTTAATATTTGCGAATATTTTTTATGTTAATAACTCTACCTATGAAGTATTTCATTTAATGAATAAGAACTTTGCTTACTTGTGTGATGTCTCGCCAGATGGCAATATGCATTTCCATGATCATCCACATAATGTTTTCAGCGTAACTAATACTGCATTGCATGAAATCAATTTAGGTACGGATGAATCACCTAAAATGGTGATGATTTTGAGTGATTTGACTCCCAAAGAAGAGTGTGAGATTAAAAATGTACTTAGAAAACACGTGGTAGCATTCGCGTGGTCCTACGAAGATATACCAGGTGTCGACAGAGCGATCACTGAGCACAGAATCCCAACTGATCCACAAGTCAAGCCAGTCAAGCAAAAACTACGAAGATTACGACCGGACTGGGCCGAAAAGGTGAAAAGTGGAAGTGGCCAAGCAGATTGAAGCCAAGTTCTTAGAGGTAGTGGAATATCCTACTTGGCTCGCCAATATTGTACCAGTGGTAAAGAAGGAAGGGAAAGTGCGGGTATGAGTTGACTTCTGGGATTTGAATAAAGCCTCACCAAAAGATGACTTCCCTTTGCCTCATATTGACGTCTTGGTCGACAGTGCTACTAAGGCTGCCATGTATTCATTTATGGATGGTTTCTTAGGCTACAATCAAATCCTCATGGTAATGGAAGATAAAATCAAGACCGTCTTCATCACTGAGTGGGGGGTTTACTATTATAGAGTGATGCCCTTCGGATTGAAGAATGCAGGGGTAACCTATTAGAGAGCTGTGACAGCCCTACTACACAACTTGATCCACAAGGAGGTTGAAGTGTATGTGAACAACATGTTGGTCAAATCCAACACTCACGAAGAACATATTGCAGTCCTCGATCGGTTTCTTACTCGGATTGAGAAATATGACCTACGCCTGAATCCGAAGAAATGTGTATTTGGGGTCACCTCAAGAAAGTTACCTGGGCACATAATGAGCTAAAGGGGAATAGAAATGGACCCCAACAAGAGCTGAGCCATCAGAGAAATGCCGGTGCCGAAGACAGAGAAGGAAGTACGGTAGTTCTTGGGATCCCTATAGTACTTCAGCAGATTCATTGCCCGTTTAACCACTATTTACCAGCCGATTTTCAAGTTGCTATAGAAACAGCAGCCGATTATGTGGAATGACCAATGCCAGATCGCATTTGAAAAGATCAAGCAATACCTGATCAAGCCTCCCGTTTTGAAGCCTCCCATTCCAGGGCATCCTCTTATCCTCTACTTGGCCATTGAATAGTCTTCTGTTGGAGCCCTGCTGGTACAGGAAGATGATAGCAAGAAGGAACATGCGATGTACTACTTGAGTAAGAAGTTGATGGAGTATGAAACTCATTACACAGTGGCGGAGAAGATTTGCGCGGCAATGGTATGGTTGACTAAGAAGCTACGTCACTACTTCCAATCCTACCGAATCCAGGCAGTGGCTAAGGTTGACCCCATGAGGTATCTGTGTCAATCTCCCACACTAGCTGGCAAGCTTTCCCGATGGTTATTACTCCTCTCCGAGTTCGACATCGAGTACGTCACCAAGAAGGTCATCAAAGGTCGAGCAGTGGCAGAATTCCTGGCTAACCAGGCAATCTATTTCAATTATGTGGAAAACCTAGAGTTCCCAGACGAGCAGTTATCTTTGGTAGAAGAAGTCAAAAGAGAGTGGACCATGTATTTTGATGGTGCTATGAATCACAAAAGGGGTAGGCCTGGGAGTGGTTTTGAGTTTCCAGTCATGAATAATGGGGCAGAATATGAAGCATGTCTATTTGGATTGGAAGCACTAAGGAATGTGAGAGCCAAGGAAGTCTCGGTTATCAAGGATTCAGCTTTGGTAATTCGACAAGCGACCGATGAGTGGGAGATCAAGGAAGATTCACTTCAACCATACTTAGAAGTAGTTTGGGAAGCCTCTGCTAAGTTTGAAAAATATATCTTTCGTCATGTGCTGCATGAAGAGAATTAAATGGCAGACTCCTTAGCCACTTTAGCCTCTATGTGAGAAGGGCCCCAGACCCAGCCCATCAAACCATTAATCTTTCAATCAGCCAAGGAGCCCTTTTATTGGAGAGAAGTGACCGTTGATGAAGACTCAGACTCGGATTGCTGGTATTTTGACATTGTCCGATTCCTGAAAGATGGGATCTATCCTGAGGGTGCCACAGATTCAGAGCGCACTTCCCTCTGTCGCCTTGCCGTCCAATTCAGGCTTCTCGATAATGATTTATTTCGATGCACTTCGGAGGGTTTATTACTTCATTATCTGACTGAGAAAGAAGCTCTGCTTGTCATCAAAAGACTACATGCAGGAGATTATGGGCCACACATGAATGGTTTAGCCCTAGCAAAGAAGATACAACGTCAAGGGTATTACTGGACCATTATGGTTGCGGACTGCATCGCAGAGGTTAAGAAATGCCATGAATGCCAAATCTACGAGGACTTTAGTCATTTACCTCCCTCAGATCTCTACAATTTATCTACTCCTTGGCCATTCTCGACGTGGGGGATAGATATAATTAGAGAGATTTGCCCTTCCTCTAGCAATGGCCACAGATTCATCATAATGGCAATCGACTACTTTTCTAAGTGGGTAGAACCCAAATCCTACTCCAAAATCACCGCTAAGAAAATGGCTAAGTTCATAGAAAAGCACATCTTCATTCGATATGGGATTCCCCATCACATCGTCTCAGATAACGGTGTATAATTCCAAGGGGCAACAGCAGAACTCCTGGAGAAATACGGTATCGAGCATCACCGCTCTTCACTATATAGACCACAAGCCAACAGGGCAATTGAGGCAGCCAACAAGTCCATAAAGAAAATCTTGAGTAAGATGGTGACTACCTACCGAGATTAGGCGGATAAGTTACCTTTCGCAGTCTAGGGTTACAGAATAAGCATCCGGACCCCCACAAATCAAACTCCGTTCTCACTCGTATACGGAATGGAAGCAATTTTACCGATGGAGATAGAAGTGAGTTCTTTAAGGATAACACTGGAAGCCAAGTTAGGAGAATCAAAATGGGCCAGGGTGAGATTCGAACAGCTTAACATGATTGAAGAGCGTCGCCTCAAAGCTTTAGATCATCTGCAAATGTATCAGCAATGGATGGCCAGATCATACAACAACAAACTCAAACATCAGAGGTAACCCCTGAAGGCAGGCGATTTGGTATTGAAGCAATTAAAACCTTTAAATGTAGACGTCAGAGGAAAGTTCAGACCCAACTGGGAAGGCCCATTCGTAGTTACGAAAGTGCTGAGTAAAGGAGCGGTTAAGATCATGGATATGGATGGCAACGAATTCATCAACCCCATTAATCAAGACAGGCTTTAAGCGCTACCATGTTTAGGAAAAGAAATAAATCCAAAAAAGCAGTACAAAATAAAAAATACATATGTAAATAGGCTCGTTAGCCGATACTCTGTTAGTCAAGCAAAAATTAGGGTCTTTTCTTTCTTTTCTTTTTTCTTCTAAAAAAATAAGATAGTCCGCTGAGTTGAAAACCCGAAAAGGGTAATTCAGGCAAAACTTAGGACAAAAAGAGTGAGGAATAAATTCATTAGTTAGAAAACCTGAGAGGGCTATCTAATGATAGGAGTCGGATCACTCGAAATATTTGAACTTCAATTCATTTCATCAATAAAGATATCATTTCTAGCTGAAAATGTTTAATGTGAATGTTCAGGGAAATGCACGAATACCAATGGCTGAAACTTTCACGAGTCAGACGTTATCACTCCTAACCATCCCCAATAGAATAGGTCAGTCTCGGTTATCTCGATTGCCCCGTAATCAAGATCAATAAATCGAGTGTGTTGACTCCACAAGATCGATAACCTGTCCGGCCAAGAATGGTGCCACTCTGAAATCTGGAAGGTGCATATGTCATGGGGTATCCTTTGGCATCTCTCATACTTCTTACAGATACCACTTGGCTAGTTGAAGGTGGAATGGTACAAGCCCATCAGCAAAATCCCATCTTCATGCATTAAGATGGCGACGTGAGTGATTACCCACCAGGGGGAAAGCCAACTGATCCTGTCATCGGAGACCTGGCCGAATGCCTGAATCCAGTCCTGTTCAGCCATTCGGGAATGTCCTGGGGTGATCAAACCCCGCCTGTTGTATGCGATGGGAGAATAATCAGAAGGATTCCCCCATGGATCGCCAATAAGGGGAAAGCTTCTCCAATAACCAAACCTAATACAAATCCCGTTTAGCAAAACAAGAGAAAGGGGAAATTCAGTAATCATTACGGGCTTACCTCGAGAAGAGTGAAACGATCATTGAATAGGTCAGGGTGAGCGATAGCAGCATCCATGCTAATGAGATTCTCCGCCAGTGCCAGGGTAGATGGAGAATTCCCCTAATAAAGTGGGTCGATAACGGATATCAGCTGGAACGGGATGGTAGGGCCAACTCCGTAGATAAACTCTGACATCAGGAGCAGAGCTACCATGTATGGCAAAGCAACATGAGATCTCAGGGCACTGATGCACCACTCCAGTACAGCGACAACCCGAAATCCCCCAGGGGATGGTGGGTGAGCAAGAAAAAAGGCCACGGAATCCAAATTCCACAAACCCCGGAGATCAGCTTCCACACCAAAGAGGTAGGATCGGATTGCTAAAGGAAAAGCTCGAAAACAAGGGATTCCTAGAAAAGCCTGATACTCCTCGATCATAGGGCATAACTTTCACAAGGTGGAATGTAAGGTAGCGGAGGCCCCGTAAGCCGAATCTATCAAGTTTATCCCAATCAGGATTCCTCAATATGCGCAAGAAAGTGCGAAGCTGTTGATTGTGGGATGCCATATGAAGAAAAGCAGGAAAAGAGCTTGATGAAATCTCTCAAAAACCTGTGTTGCCTATACATGCATTAACCACATACATTAGCAATTACATTCATTCATTCATGCATATACGAAAGCATGTGCATGAAATGAAACATCACATATGAGGATCTGGCGCTCGAAGGCCAAAACCCTCTCCTTTCATAAGCTTGAAGTTCTCAGAAAGCTTTACAAAGATAAAATTATCGGAAGAGGTCTGGTTTGGGATATGATAGTAATTTTATAGCAGAAACATCCAACCAAATGATCAATAATAATTGTGCAAAAGTGTCAAAAGCACCCAAAAAGTTACAAATAAATGTTATCCCAACAACTGAAGTCAGAAAATAGAAAAGGCTAAATCTAAGAGGAATCCTCCTCGTCCATTGCGGCCCCGGTGATGAGGCTGTCATCCTCTAGGTCCCTGCTCCCTGACCTGCCCCAACGCATCCCCAACCAAGAAGGATTCCCCCGGTACCCCCTAGACCGGCTCCCACCTGACATCACCGGACGAGCATCCCTCTGAGTCTGAGTCTAAGCCTAGGCCAGCTATCTCTCCAGGTCTCCCATCCTCAGAGTTAAATCTCTCACACGACCCTCAAGGCTTTGGTTAGTAGCTTGAGAATTCAGAAGATCCTGGTGCTCATTGGCGATCAAAGCCTGCAATGGAGAACATGCAATATAACATTTAAAAACTTAAAGGGTATGCACAATCATATCACATGCATACATAATTAGTGCACATTTTCATGAAATTTTGTACAGGATTACCTCAGTGGTCTAGTTCTGCGCAATGATCAGTTTACAGGCAGATAGGTAGTCGCGAACATATTGCTCAACATCGGCTCGGGGAACCTGCCATTTGAAAAACAAGCTCAAGATAAGAATTGAGGGAATTGAAAACCAAAGCATCAAAGAATGAAACTCACATGGGTGGTATCATCAGGAGCAAAGCTCACGGGATACGTACTCTGGGGTAGAGTGTAGTCCCGTCGCTCCCCCACTCTCACCATCAAGGAGAAGTTGGTATCCAGATATGTGGTAGAATGGCCCTCCACAAAGCCAGGGATGTGATACATCTGGTTCCCAGAGCCTGACCGATATGCTTGAGCTCGCTTCCCTATGTCGACCTGTTTAACAAAAGCCATAAATACTCAACCAAAAAGAATCCAAAGGAGATCAAGTGTAGAAGAGATTCATACCCTCGAAGAGCTCGGGCCGGCATCTTTGTGGTCCCATTGCCAACAAGACCGGCTTCGTCATCTCTTATATAACCATGACCACCGCTGCCGCCTCCACTGCTGAAGTGTCCACCCGGACCATCATCAGGACCATCGTCACCGCCACTGCCGTCTCTGTGTAGCTCCTCCTCCTCGTCATCGAAGGAAAACACTCCCATCACTTCCTCCACCTTTCGGCGGTACCAATCCTCGGTGTCGTCATCAGTGATGCGAGGGTAAGGAGGGATCAGGCACCTCAGATGCGCCGAGTACGAACCACCGACAGAAGGAACTGCCACGCCATTACCGTCAAAGAAGGTAGCGTGATCCTCCATGGATCTAATCTTCAAATGCGGCCAGAAGATGCCGATAAGAGGACGGGGAGGCATAGATGCTCCGCGATGGTCTATGTCCGCCAAGATCAGACCCTCTCCCCCAAGTACCACTCGAGAGAGAGAGAGAGGGGAGACTCCAAGACCAGTCGATGGTTGTCAACATTCGTCCGCACGGTCACCACTGCATCCCGGTTCGGCATCATGATCCAGGGGTCCTCATTGATCTATAATCACCAAAAAGGAAACACACATTCATAATGGGATGATCAAACAAAAGAGGTAACCAAGAAGTTAGAAAATCACTTTTATACCTCCTCCCGTGTGATGATACGAAGGCACTCTCGATATCCAATCCGCCACTGGCGGAGTCCCCCGAATGGACGGCACCATACGGCCATGAGAGGCTCACCTTGAATCGTCGCGGTCTTGAAGACCGGATGAGGAAGAATATGGTAGGAGAAGGCCCAGACCTGTAATGAAATCGAAGTCAAACAAAGCTATGAAAATAGTAAGAAGTAAAGTTCAAAAGATGATCAAATACTTAGAGGAGTATGTGACTCAACTTGAGGGCCTTCTCATGAACCCTCATCGCACAATCTAATCCGTAATACATCTGGCCTAAAATGGCCCTCGACCAGTTCAAAAGCGGGATGGAAGCTAGATCCTCTACCACTGAGATCAACCCATAGTTGATCTTGCTAGAAGCAACGGGGAAGAAGAGCACCGTCAGCAAACAAATCACAAAGGAGCACACGCACAGAGCCCGTGACTCCTCGGGCACCTCCTTCATCTCAGCCCAATGCAAGCTCAACTCCTTGTAAGAGAGCCGACCAGAACGCGGGGCTAAACTAAACAACTCCAGCACCCGATTGACGACCCGACGGGAGGTGGGGAAGTGATCCATGAAGATATCAAAGTGAATGGCCCCCTGGTGCCAGGGGAGGCCAGTCATAGCCACCACATCAAATGGACTGATGGTCAACTCTCCCACTGGAAAGTGGAAGGTATGAGTAGTCTTAGACCATCGCTCAACCAAGGCAGTAAGAGCAGGGTGAGACAAATGAGGCATGTGACTCGGCAAGATCCGTGTGAGCACGCCAAACCCGGTAGCATCAATGGCGGCCCAAAGCTCGGGATCTCCGGTGATGCGGCTCCACCAATACCCCATAGCTCCTATACTAGAGAAGTTGGTATAGGTCTGCAACTGCAAAAGACAGAAACAAAATACAGAAGATCACTCTCAAAATAAACGTGAGGTTCACGGATTTCAACGAAAACTCACAGTAGTCGACGTATCATCAAAGGCAAGGAGCACACGGCTTTCATCCTTTCCCCAGCAGTTCTGAGTATCACAGTCAACTCACAGGGGGCATAAAATTCAGACCACAACGGTCAACCATCCCAAAGAGGATTTCAACGAAGACTCACAGCAATCGGTATATCATCAAAGGCATGGAGCACACGGCTTTCATCCTTTCCCCAGCAGTTTCGAGAGTCACGATCAACTCACAAGGGGCAATCATTGCTAAATGGGTAATTCACAAGGGGCACAGAAAAGCCAATCCCCGATAAGGCCGTACTAAGATGAAAGCTTCCGGCCATCATCCCCAAAGAGTGCCAATCGTGACTGGGCAGGTATTATCTCTAAAACCCGTTGCTTTTTCAATCGTGGGACCATACTAATCTCATATCAGCAGTGATCCCATGAGGGACAACCTGTGAGCACGGGATTGTTATTCCCGACTCACGAGTTTAATGATGAAGCTGTAATTTTCCCTTGTTAGCGTTTTGCATTTTGCAGTGTCCTGAAATTGCTCAGAAATCATCTGCCTTATTTCTTTGGGCCTTTCTCCCCTATTTAAAAGCCCAAACCAAGAAAAGCCTGATGGGCTACTCGATATCGTTAACGATATGGATGGATATCGTTAATGATATCTCCCATTATCGTTAACGATATCGAGTTTACAAACAGTCAGAAAAGGCAGGCCTCTCATTATTCAACAAAAAATACCCATCTCTCACCCATAATCGGACTTTTTCCACCAAATACTCTGTCAACATGTTGCCCACCCACATGGGGGGAGAAATAATGAAGAAAATGACAAAATGTGTGGGTGCAAGTGGATGACTTTTGGATTGAAGGGAGTCCACAAAAGGAGGTAAGTTTCAATCAAAAAAAGGAAGAGGGGATTCTTTCCAGAGAAAAACACAAGAGCTCCGCAGCAATAGCTCAGCGAAAAAAAACATCCACCACAAATCCCAAACACAAACACCAAAAATCAAAGTTCAAAGTTTATGTTATAGAGATTCTCTAAGATCTAAACCGAAAGGAAGAAGTATCTCTTGTTCTTCCCTTTATCATTTCACTTACTACAATCCAGGAAGCACTGCCTTCCCTAAAAAAGGAGACCTCTAATATCCGTTTTCGTCAAAATGCAAAACCGAACCAAAGAAACGAGAAGGACTTTCCGGGCATTTTCATAGACCGAACAAAGTGGATTCACAACTACAGGGTAAGCCTCTGAGTTCCTAGAATCATGATTCATGTGTTTTTATCATATATATGTGTTTATGTACGTGAAAATGTAAATGGGCAAAAAGGAAAACTACATGTATTCTGCCCAATGATATTGTTGAACAACATCAACGATATCGTTCAACGATATCATTCAGCGATATCAAACGAAGCCGTTAACGACATCGTTTTCCAGGCAGAATACAGGCAGAATGTTTGAAAAATTTCCGGGTTTCGATTCATGTTCAAGAGGGTCAGTGGCGACCATTCAGATCTGAGATCTGAGTTTTCAGTTACATGAAGTGTATGTGCGAAAATTTTACAAACCCAAGTTTTATTTAGCGGAACGTTATTTTTTCGGCTTTAACAATTTCTTTTTCGAAATATTTTAATAATATCACAATTTATATATTTTTAGACCTAGATTTATTTCGTGTTAAATTATTATGAAGTGTGTTAGGAAACCCCCACGAAGGGAACCGAAGTTCCCGGATAACCGACCTGACAATTATTCGCATGTGGCATTTTCACTAAAAATGGTAAAATAAACTTATGAGTTAAAAATGAACCTTTATATGAAAGAGAAATTTCCAACTCTCCGATGTTTTGAATTAGACCGTTCGGGTCCTGTAAAGATCTAAACGAACATACTTAGAATTATTTGTGGTGTGCCGTATTTGTGCTAACCTTTGTGGATGCAGGTAGTCTAGGATAGATGTATGTAAGGATTTATTTTCCTACGGGTATCGCTTTTCATTTTAAAAATCAAATGTAATATATGTTAGATATCGATGTATTTTAGGCAATTGTATTCCCTAGATTCTCAATGTATTTAGGCAATTTGTAATTCCCCAAGCCCAATGATGCAATTAATACCCCATAGAATAGGCGCATTTTAATTTCCTACGTGTTTACTTTCCGCAATTTATTTACTGTTTTATGCATGTGCGATAAATATAAATTGAAAATATCTAGTTTAGTTCGAATATTATAAACGTGGTTTCTCATTCGTAGTGTAATTTAACTCAAATGACGATGAAATAGATAACTCATCCCAGACCCGAATCTCTACTTTGTGGTACGGATTAGGCATATGGATCTAAGCTATACCAAAAATTCCCGGAAGAGCTGATCTGGGTAGCGACTCTATAACATAGACTAGAGATCCTGATCTCAAGTCTTTTGTACTTAGTACCCATTTATTTTCAAGAACAACACAATTTTCCCTCATGGGAAACTCTTTTCCAACGCGCTCTTATCGCAATGTTTTCGAAAACCCCACGCCCCATCTCACGGGGTCGACGCTTCGTGGCATCAGCGCGGGACCTTCAAAACATCGTCCGCTCACACCCATGTGTCCTAATTAAAACATCAAAGATTTTAAAGTTGTTAATTTAAATAAAAATAGTTCACTTTTATTTACGCGTATGTTGGTCAATTTTATTAATGAAAATAACCGCATGGTAAAAGGTGAGGTCTGTTATCCGGGAATATATTTTATTCCCTTCGTGGGAGTATTCTAATACAAAAATTTCAAAAGAAATAAAAGAAGAAGGAGAATTACAACATTATTTACAATAATAAGGAATAAAAATAATTCCTAGGTCCACAAATGAAGATTAGAAAGAGATGAAGCAAATGAAAGCATGGAATTTGCAGTTCTAGGAACTCAGAGGCTTACCCTTGCTGTATGAATCCACTTCGACGTATCCGTTCGATCCCCGGGAGCATTCCTCATTCATTTTTGTAGTTATTGTGGTTTAAAGTGGAAAAACAATTATTTGGTTGGAAAATAAAGTGTTTATTTATCCAAAAGATAATCAGACTCGGGTTCTAAATTTGTTTTAGACCCGAGAATATCTGAGGATTTTTTAGAAGAAACGATGAAGAAATTTGATTAAAAGATGAAGAAATTATTCAAATGTGTTTTGGATCCGAGAAAAAATTAGAAAAAAGTAAGAAATTATTGTTCGTATATTTTTATCTGAAAGAGAGGATTTTTCTCTCTAAATTTTCGAGCCCCCTTCAATTCAAAAAAGTCCCGAATTTATAGAAAAAAAACCCAGAAAATCCAAAATAGGCTGGTGATCTCGCCAGAGAGTGTGGCGAGGCTTGCCTCGCCAGTTTAGCTAGGCAGCCTCGCCAGCCAGTCTGGCGAGCTCACCAGATAACCTGGCAAGGCTCGCCAAGATCTGGCAAGCCTCGCCAAGGACCTGGTGAGGTACGCCAAGTTCCTGGCGAGGTTCGCCAGGCCGCTAGCTTACCTCGCCAGGCCTCTGGCAAGGTTTGCCCTGGAGAGGCTCGCTAGGCCTTATAGCAAGGCTCGCCAAGCTTTCTAGCGAGCCGTGCCTCGCCAGATATTGGCGAGGCAGGCTCCAGATCCGATTTTCGACTGTGTTTTCAAATTTTTTTGTGTATTTTTATTTTTTTAATTAATTTTCTGAATTAAAGTCCTTTTAAATTCACAGACGAGGAAGGCCCCCATATGAAGATCATCGGACGGTCGAAAATCATGTGATTCGAGGATAAATATCCCGAAAAGCCGTCATCATTGAATGCGTGAGCTGGTACAAAATCCCATGCTCACAGTTACCCCTAGTGTGATAATTGATGGTTGTGTAACCAGTATTATCACATGAAAAGAGCGGAGGGATTGAGAATATACCTGATTGGCGTGGTTAGTGAGTTCTTGTTCCCAATTGGTAATGCATAGGCCTTCCTTTCTGGTGATGTGTCTTCATAGGGTTGTCCATCTCCTTCAGAATCCCTTAAGTACTTGATGCCCCTTGTGGGCGGGTCGACGGTGTACCTGTTGTAGTCAGTAACCATTTCATTCTCTGGTTGATAAATGAGACTATTTCTTTCTTTAGCCATCGAGATAACTGTTTCCTTCTTCGGTTATATTTTGAATTTCCTTAATAGGATGTTGACTTGCTTCCTGTGACAAGTTGGGAAAAAGATAATGTTAATACATTTGATGGTAAATGTTTTAATTATTTGATTGAGTTTATGCGAAGTAAAAAAATTTTGCCCCTTCAATCAAAAATTAAAACATAAGGAAAAAATAAGTTTAATAATAAATTCAAGGGTGTCCCGAAAATCGCTCCGTTGTTTAGGAGGCTTTTGTGGAGTCGTAACGTTGACTTTAGGCCTGAGTGGGCCATTGTCTTGCTTGTAGGTTCCTCATGTAGAGGTGGGTATTCTTGTTTATCAGGGACAGTGCTGCCCCGGTTTGGCCTCATTTTTTCCTGTAAATGTCATGATGCGAATGTAATGTATGCATATTTTTATGCGTGAACAATATTTGTCATATGATGTATGTTCGTTTGTTATAGGCGCCTTGGGCTTTGTTCATTGAAGAGCCTTCTCTTGTGCTGGTGCGTGGTTGCCCCTATGACTTTTCTTGTTAGGGATTCCATGGACGAGTCCCTCAAAGCAATGACCATGGATTCGTTGAATCAGATTCGAGTTCATAGCTTGGATCTGATTTGAGGAAATTCTTGGATGAATCTTTGATCCCGCGTTGTGTAGGCGATGATAGCTTGGAAATCGTTTGCCTGAAGTGTTGAAGGTATATGATGCCTCGTACAGTTCTGAGGAGGAGATGATGAATTTGATATTTCTTTGGTCCTAAGTTTTGCATAGATCACCCTTGTGGGTTTTCAATCTATCGAACCTTGTCTTAATTTTTGCCTGGACCGCCCTTTCAGGTTTTCAATCTAGTAGACTTATTTTTCTTTTTTTTTTTTGTTTTTTTTGTTTTTTGGATGTTTACTTGCGACATTCTACCATTGGCATGCAAGCAATCAAAATAAATATATGCATAAAGATTCAGCAAAAATGACAATTCATTTATGAACTTAACAGGGGTATAAATGTTTCAAATGATTTAACTCTTACCATCAATTAGCCTTTTCAGGTTTTCTAACCAATGTGGTTCTCTCGATGTCCTAAGTTTTTCGTAAGTAGCCCTTTTCGGGTTTTCAACTCAGCGGACTATTCTTTTTGTGGTTTTGAAAAAAAGCCCTAATTTTTGCTCAGCTAACTGAGTGTTAATTGATAGGCTAATTACAAATTTATTTTTTGTTTGTACTGCTTTTTAGAGATTTATTTCTCTCACCTATGTGTGATAGCAATTGTGTAAGACTTGGTTGATTTGGTAGATTAGCTATTGTCCATGACTTCAGTTGTTATCTCGTTCAGCATTTTCTGACCGATTGGTTGGTGCTCACGCCACTTTGCTAGCTTGAAGTGTATGTGGTGAGGGGTCTTGATCATCAGCATTTCCTTTTTGAGTTCAATTGTATAATGATTACCCCACAAATGGTAGTGAGCAGTGTGAAGGAACTGTTGACGTGTTCAACGGTCTAACTCCTTTTTATCTTTAGCATTGACTCTTGTTTGATTATCCCACAAATGATGGTGATCCGTGTGATGGAGTTGTTGACGTGTTCAACAATTCGACTCCTTCTTTGTGGCATTGCGCCGTTTGTTTGATTGCCCCACAAATGGTGGTTAGCTGTGTGATGGAGTTATTAACGTGCTCAATGGTCTGACTCCTTCTTTGTGACATTGCACTGGTTGTTTGATTACATGAATGGTAGTGATGGAGTTGTTGACGTGTTCAATGATATTACTCCTTCTTTATGATGTTGCGCCGGTTGTTTGGTATTGTGAACAGTTGTGATGGAGTTGTTGACGTGTTCAACGATTTGACTCCTTCTTTGTGACATTGCGTCAGTTGATTAGTCCTAACTTGCTTGGTCGATATTTTAGCATTATTCTAGCTCCGATCCTTTTAATCTTTACGTGCTTCGTTCTCTTGGTTGAGTCATGTTTGGAGATCTTTCCATTGATCTTTCATCTTTGTATGATGAGGCAATTACTATCATGCGTTGTCTAAGTACATGTATTAATCTCTCACTTTCTCTCAAGAGTCAAATCATTTGAATTTTTGGGGAATCCATTTATACCCAAATTAATTTCATGAAATGATGTGTCACATGTGCTAAAAACAATATGTATATGTTTATGAGAATGCGTAACGTCATTAATAAAATATCAAGCAAGTAAACAATGTTTAATTTGTTCAAAAAAATAATTCAAAAGCCCCGTGGGTAAAGTAGCTAAATGATAATTTATTACATAATCATTTATCACGGGTTAGTGCCCCCCATAGGTGTCCATGGATTCGAAGTGCTCCATCCGTTCTGCCTTCTCAAACACTTCTTGATAGCTAAAGAAGCTATCAGATCCGAATTTGTTCCTGTACGGTGACAGTGCGCCGTCCAACAGCTTTGTTATCATCTCTGGTAGGGTCAAACGAGTCTGCAACCTGACCTGTGTGGCCATCCAACATCTATAGTAAGATTTGAAGTTCTCACCCTACCTTTGCCTTATGGCCTCCAGATTTTGCATTGTGGTTTCCATTTAAGAGTTGAAACCATAATGCCCTAGTATAGC
>CATIWQ010490888.1:0-11329 GCA_949673415.1 Euphorbia schlechtendalii
TGTGCCGTTATTAGGAGCTTCGGCTTCGGGCTTAATGCCAACCCCCGTATCTAATACCATTAATGATGCTTAGTTTATTTGGGCAATAATTATTGGTTGTGGTTATAAGTTAAATATTTTGAGACGAGTTTTATATGTATATTGAAATTTCGAAATGTATTATCATGAATTTTATTTAATCATAAATAAATAGTATTTTGTGTTTTAATTGTTTTGAAATTGGAATTAGTGTACACCACTAAGCAAATGTAGTTGTTTTCTACACGCAGATTCAGAAGCTCTGTAGATAGTGTGGACCAGAGTGGTATAAGTGGATCAACATAAAGACTACAAAAAGGGAAAAGACTCAAGGTGGATTGTTATTTTCATGTAACATTTTGACTTATTAAATAATGACATGTACTAGTTAGTGTGAGGAGTGAATATTGTATTTTGATAATATTTGGAGTTTTCGAATATGAATATTAGAAATAAATTTGTTTAAGTATTAATGTGAAATATGGTGATTTGATAAGTTACTGATAGTTACTGTTACCGTGACACTCCCGATCCGGGGGTGTTACAAATTTTGTCACTTTTAGTTTTTGTTTTCTATAAGAATACATTTTTAGTTTTGGGGTTTTTTTGTGTTATTATTGTTCTCGAAGTTGAATTTGTCCTTATATGTACATGAGGCGAGCCCTTATGAAATTGTAGGTTTGAGTAGCTTTGATAAGTTAAGGAGGTACAAAAGCATTGTGTAGCTTTGATATATTTTTGTAATTCAATTGTATTGAAATTATTTTTTTTTCATTATGTATTCAAACTACATCGTATCCGTTACAAATTTTTTACGAAAATTAATAAAATATATAATATGATTTGACTGGTTTGCAAATATATCATTGTGAATTTTTTGTACAAAAATATGCTTGATATTTCAAAAGTTAGCAGATAGAGTACAAAAAAACTTTTAAATTAAAAATAATAATGTTACATTACGTATCCGATCACAGCTTATAAATTTTATTATACTATGCTCTCCAAAGAGCAAATCTTCTCAAAATCTCAAAAGTACTAAGTTAGAATCCTTTTCGAATTTTAACTAAGGATTCTTGGGGTTCTAGCCATAAAAAAACCAAGAATGGAGAGCCTCCCCTTTTCCGCCCACTCTTAGGTCTCAAGAATTCTTGTTTTAAGAGTGAGTGATTGCCCTTCTACGACCTTTATTGCCCAACCTGAGAGCAGACAACTTTCTGTTACACTTATTACACATGGTTTTGTGGTCGTTCTGTGACCCCTATGTGTCGAAGGCGTTCTTGAGGTGATCTCATAGTTCCCACCAGGTGGAGATGATGGGGTCGATTCATGGATTTTTCATCCTTTAACCGCATTTTACTAGAGAGTTGAAGGGAGATAGTGCAGCAAGTTGTTCACAAGGGCCAACTTGATCCTCTTATAAATAATAGCGCGGTGCAAAACTGCAAAGTCAGGATTTAAGTCAATCTGAAAGCTCCACGTTGTATCTCTCACTCTTTCTTACAGATAGAACAAGCTTGAAGAGTAAGAGCATTGAGTATAAATTAATCAATGGATATATATTGCTCTACAATACACAAATTCGTTATCTCTAAACGGATTCAAACCAGTCTCACTACAGGAAGAAAATGAAGACTTGAAGAGAAGATAATCTGAAGATAATGTCAAGACGATAAGTTGCGACAACTATTTCAAATTCTTTGCCTACAAATAGAAGCTGAAGTTTGCAATTCTAACTTGGTGAATCGCCAGAATTTTGTAAAGCTAAAATCTCTATTTCATCATCTCAACATTCAAAATTCCTAGCAATCCAAAGCAAACACTTAGTTTCCAATCTATTTGTAATCGAGAGAATAGTAGATTTACAAGAAAGCTAAGTTTTAAAATTGTAAAGAAATAAATATTTTAATTAGTTGACTTTCTGTTCCATTATTCTTTTAAGTAAATTGAGTGATAGTAGACTTGAGAAGGGCACTCTAATCTGTTGGAGGGTTAGGTAACCTTGAAAGGTATTAGCTTGTAATCACCCGATGTCAAAGACTTTTCTGCCTATTTAAAGGACATAATACTAGTGGATTAAAACTCGGAATAGGTATCTAGGGATTGGATTAGACAGTGTCCGAACCAGAATAAAATTAGGGGTTAGGTTTTTTCACTCATCATTATTTATTTTGTCAACTTATATCACTCAATTTACTCTCTATCTTTTCTCTGTTTTTTCACTCAACATAAAACCTGGCCGTGTTGAGTAAATTTTTCTTAGCATCGACTTGACCAAAAATGAGTCTAGTTTAAGTTGTGTAGTTTGGTGTTTATCACTTCTCTATTTTTCGCATATCTCTTAAACCATATTTACAAATCTTCTAAAGTTAAAAAAAGTTTTAAGTAACAAAGTTTAATCAACGTAAAGTCATTGACCCTCCCTCTGACCAATTATCTAAGCCAACTAGAGTAACAGTAAGGACTGGAAGGGGTGAATAGTTCTTATAAAAAGTTAAAAAACTTTTCTCCAAAATCACATTTTATGTAAGATAGAGTATGCCCAAAATAACTAGTTTTACAAATGCGAAAAAATAAAATATGTGGTATAACTTGTGAATATAACTAGTAGATGACAATAAAGACTTGCAAATATGAAGCTTATAATTATACATGGCGTGAAAGTAAAGAATGTATTAAGATCATTGAACACAGAATTATTCTAATTCAACCAAACTTTATCGAGTCCCCAAGTTAACCACTTGAGATTTTCCACAATAAAGACTTGCGAATATGAAGCTTATAATTATACACGGTGAGTAAGTAAAGAGAGTATTAGGATCATTGAACATATAGAATTATCCTGATTCAACCAAACTTTAGCTTACTCCGGTCCCCAAGTTAACCACTTGAGATTTTCCACAATATCATTTTCTTTGTAGGCAGAATACAAGCATGTGAAACGTATTGGGTCAAGTACCAAACCGTAAAATGTGTTGCCTTTTGTAGCTTGAGAAACAATACAACGATTATATTTTACAAGCTTAATAACAAACTTTCTTGATCTTTGCTAGGTACCCCCCAACAATTATCTCTTTCTTGATCTTTGCTACACTCTCCAACAATGATCTTCTTCTCAATAATTGCTAGATACCCTCCAACAAAGAATCACCTTCTCACACAATGATTTGCTTTGAAACACAAGAAGCTTTCTCTCTTTGTATGCTTTAGAAGAATTTTAGTGAGACTTTGAAATTCAATGAATAATGTTTACTCTTTTTCTTGTATGTCTCTACTAGTCTTTCCTTTGATGATTATATGTTTTTATAATGGTTGTAGGATCAAGTCATTGCAAAAGAGTTGTAGGAGCCAAGAACTAACTGTTGAGCAAAGTGTCGGAGCATCTTCGATTTACACTATGTTTCTCCAATCTACAACTAATAGTTTAAGTAATATGTTGGACTAACTCCCATTCTGAAGTAGTCGTTAAACTATGTGCTAGAGTGACTCAACTCTATATTTAGTCATTGTAGCAATGTGCTACAGTAACTCACATTCTGAGTTGTCGTGCCAACTACATGAGTGACTTCCATTCTAAACTAGCAATATCATACAAAACATACTGAGTATCTCCCATTTGCATTGTATCTCCTATCCTATACTTGCTGATACTAGAAATTGTTGAATTAACTTCCATTTGAGTTCTATCTCCCATTTGCACTAGTCATTTGTAATAACTCTTATCATAAATGAGAATTATATCACCTTTGTATTCTCATTGCAGCTCATTGCTTGAATATCTCTTCCGTTTTGTTGTGTATCTCCTTTTCTTCCATAAAATAGCTTCTTCTTCTTTAACTATCTTTTATCCCAAATAGAATAAATGGAAAAAATAAATTATTGCTCGTGTTGAAGTATAGCTCATATTTGTACTCATCAAAACAAGGACGCTCAATGCCCAGCAAGTACAAACTATTTTTAATTGTCTTTTTATTTATATAATGCCCCCAAAAAATTTTTAAGAAAATTATTTTCAGTTGTGTATCTAGTCTACGGACGATCTCATAAAAATGTTCTGATCCCAACTCAAGCTAGATGTTCAAAAGTGTTTGTAAGATTTGGGATGATGTTTTGCCCGACCAATGAATAGGTCTAGCGTGTTCTTATTAGAGCTTCAGTGACAATTATTGAGATTTGTACTTTTTTATATTTAAATGAAATTATGAAAACATAAATTCAATTAAAATTTGTATTATGGTATAAGCATAATAGAAAATAATAATAAATATAAAATAATTGAAAAATATAATTTTTTTGCATAATTTAATGATAAAAAGTTAATAAAACTACAAAATTTTCTAAACAATTTTTTATGCAAAGTATTTCTTTTTTTTTTTCTGCTACTTAGATTAAATTTCGTTATTGAGTTTCTAAATGCATATATCTAGGATTCTAATGGGAACTCATTGTATACAATAGTTTTGTCAATTAAATTAACTTTAACTGGTTAAAAATATTTAACTACAAATTTTATAAAAAAAAATAAAAATAGTTACGAAAAGACGTTTAGAAAAAATAAAAATTCAAATTAAAGGACAATAAATCAGCCAAACATCGAACAGTAACTGGATACATAGAGTCAGTATCTAGCAAAATTATACTTATTCATGTGGGATATAAATTCAATGTACTCGATAAATTGTCCAGATTTGTCTTGCACGTAAAAAATAAAATCGTCTATTATTCAGCCAATGGCAAAGAAGAAGAAGCTCCTAATCCGCGTGGTTTGCAATGGACCCACAATTGACGTGTCATAATATAAATGGATAAATAATTGAGCGCGTGAATTGTTCATAAATATTCCAATATAAATGTAAGGCATTTCTATCGCTAAGCTTTATACTTGCTGGCAAAGGTCAATCACGCAGGGCTGCCATTTTCCTCCAAATCGGGTTCTTGTTTTGGATCTTTCTTTGTAGTATAATTGATTCATTCAATCATCTGCAAACCCTTTATTTTTGTTTTCCTTGATTTCCTTACTTCTAAATCCATCCTCTAAGCTGATACAATCTTCCTTCATTCTTTATATTTGTTCGATTCGATTTCATCATTTGTTCTTCCCAATCTTTAGTTTCAATTTTAATCAATCACTTCTTTGTTTGCCCCATATAGTGAGCTGAATTTGTAGCTGCGTGCTTCTGATTTTGGCACCTCTCAATCTAAAGCAATGGGTGACAATATGAAAGACAAGTTCAAGGGTTTCATGAAGAAAGTCAATACCCAATTATCGTCATCTTCTTCTTCCTCTGGTAAATTCAAGGGCCAAGGTCGAGTATTAGGCGGTGGATCCTCTTCTACATCTGCGCCTAGTAATCCTATTAATGCCCGATATTCTCAACAGGTTAATCCCAAACCTACTACAAACCCTTCTTCAGTTAATTCCTCTTCCAATTCGAAACCCTTGCCCCCTAAACCACTGATTTCCGATCAAGAAAAATCCCATACAATTGTCAATCCTGCTCCAAATCCGAAGCCTGCAGATGGTTTTGATCCGTTTGATTCATTGATTACCACGGGAAAAAGATCTCGAAATGGGTATACATTGAATGTTTTCGAATGCCCAATTTGTGGGCAATCATTTGGCTCTGAAGAAGAGACATCTGTTCATGTTGATAGCTGTGTCAACAACAACAATGGCAATGCTAGAGTTGAAGACACTGATAATGAGACGGAAGAATCAAGCGCCAACGAATTGCAGACTTGTGTTGGTACTTTCTTATCAGGAAATCCAGCGGTGGGATCTAAGGAAGTTGTTCTTAGACTGCTAAAGAATATCGCGAAGGAGCCTGATAACGCAAAGTTCAGGAAGATTAGAATGAGTAATCCGAAGATTAGAGAAGCAATTAGTGATGTTCCTGGAGGGGTTGAGTTGTTAGAATGTGTTGGGTTTGAGTTGAAGCAGGAAGACGAAGAAATGTGGGCATTAATGGAGGTTCCTGATGAAGAAAAGATTAGGCTGGTTAGCAGGGTGATTGGGTTATTAGAACCGCAAAAGGTAGAGGAGAAAGTGCGGAAAGCAGATGATAAGGTTACTTCATCTGGGACAGAGAAGAAGGATGAGGCTGTTGAGGGAAAGAAGAATATCGACAGGGAGGTATGTGAAATTATTACATTAAATGAGTAATCTTAGAATTTAAACTAAATTACTTCCAGATGGAAATTTCAGTTGATTTATTTAAGGTTTATATTTTGAATGAAATGACTACGATTGTTAACCATAACTTATGCAATATTTTTGTACGAGTATATCATAAATTGTCAATTTAGAAATGTGGGATTGCTATGAAATATTGACTGCCATGACCGTTACTTAGTGAAGTTCTGTTTTTTTTTAAAATTCGTGCAAGGAAATAGAAATATGATATACAAATAGGATATATTGAACTTCATTAACTTGGCTTTATAATGTAATTTAGAGGTTGTAAATATTTTTGGTGAGATTCAAAGTTCTCATTCAACTATTCTAGAAGTATATCTTTCTACTTTAAACTTGTAGAAGCGTTTCACCTCTATTTTACTAGTTGTTGTTATTTTACGCCAGGTGTTTAGCATATCTTTTATGTCCTTTTTGTATTCTTTCTGATTAATATTGGTCGGAGAGTTCTTTCTAAAGTCAATATTGTTATGTCCTTTTTGTATTCTTTCTGATTGATTAGTTCTTTCCAGCTCATCTCGTCCTCTATAAATACGGTTAGTGATAACTGAGCTTGTAATCAATGTAATGATTGGTCGATACATTTTTGTTACGAACAAGGCTAGCAATTTTTTGTTCATCGGCATTAGACTGATTTTGTCTATGTTAGAGTCATAGTTGCCAAGTGGTCCTAGAGCCTAGGCGCAAGGCGCACTTTAGGTGCATGTTAGACGCATTAACTAAAAAAACTTAATTATGCTGATATTTAAATAATATAAAAAAACTAATAAAAATTATTCAGGTATTTAATTGACATCATTATTGAAAATTTTTATCTTATATAAGAATGAGATGTTTTTTGTAACAAACCTTAAACGCACCAACTAAAAATAAAACTTATCCCAAGTGTTCAAAGCAAAATAAAAAGTTCGTAAATTTATATTATCTTGTGTGTTAAAATAAATCTAAATGATCATTTTATCTAGGATGGAGTGATCATTTTATCAATAATAATATTATTATTACTTATTGTGTTGTATTAATCTATGCAGAGCAAGTGAATATTGCTTTTATATGAGTTTAAAGCTACAGTATTATATATAAATTGTAACTATAGTCCTAGATATTGAAATATTTTTTTTGTTTGTTGTATAAAACACCTTCATTTTCTTCTTCTTTCCTCTTATTTTTCTGTAGGTCTTTTTTTACTACTACTCTATTTACTCCATTTTCTTTTTCTTATTCCCTTTTCTTTCCAATTCTTATAAAACTCTTTCTTTTTTGTTAGAGTGTGTTCTTTGTTCACTGTCTTGCTTTTACTGATTCAGCTTTGTAATTGCTCTTTGAGTTATATATGTTTATTAATACAAGATCTATTTCAGTTTAGTTGTTTCTATAACCATTCTTTATCAAATACAACCCTAAGAAGGTGAGAAATTTTAAATAACTGTTAGAATTTGATTGCAGAATCTATATTATTATCTTTTTTGATTTGATTAGGTTATTTAGATTAGGTAAAAATAGATTAGAGTTTGATATTTTATCATATTGTTAACTTGTAAGCCTATAAATAGGTTTTGAAGTATCATAATAACGTGTGTCCATTGAACTCATGAAATACAAGTTTGAGTTCAGTTAATAAAACGCCAACAAGGGTAATCAGAGCTTAAATGATCTTAAGGGCTTGTGAGATGGGTCATCATATGTGTTTGTGAGAGAAATAATGAATTGATGCTAGCACAATGAGAAGTGTTAGTGGTTCAGATGCAAGATATGAGAATCAACTCATGAAATTAAAGTTTGAGTCGAATGTTGGTGAAAAATTGCATTATCCAAGTTTAGATGATGTGAGAGGACATTGTCAATGATCAGATGATGACAAAGTGCATCATGAAAGTTTCGATGGTGATAAGGTGCATCATCAAAGGCAATAAGCAGGATTTTGATTTCAAAAATCTGAATAATATCTTTAAGATTTAATTAGTTTGTTTAATGTAGATACTAGATTAAGATTAGTTTAAATTTGAGTTTGAATTTCTACTCTGTGTTTTGATGATTTAGGATTTTATTTCTTGTAAGCCTTTAAACAGGCATAAAAGGTTCATTAGTGTGTTCAATGAACTCATGAAAGGTAAGTTTGAGTTCGGTAATTAAAAAGCCAATAGTAACTGTAGTTTGTATTGAACTGAGTTTCTCTTATTGAATAAGAGGAACGATTACATATTTATATAAGATGAACTACTCTAATTAGGAAAGAAATACACTGGAATAAAAAGGATTAATAACAGAGGATTTTATGGACCTAATTAAGCTAATTAAGGCTAACGGTAATATACAGCTAGCACTCCCCCTCAAGCTGGAACATAGATGTTAATCATGCCCAGCTTGTGACAATGATACTCAACCCGTGGCCCAATTAATGATTTTGTAAACAGATCCCCGAGTTCTCCAGTTTTAACATAACCTGTAATCACGAAATTCTCTTCAATCTTCTCACGTATAAAGTGACAATCGATTTCAATATATTTGGTTCTTTCATGATAGACTGGATTTGAAGCTATATGAAGAGCAACCTGATTACCACACCACAACTTTGCAGGAGTCATACACTTAATTCCAATTTCACATAGAAGTTGATGCAACCATATGATTTCACAAGTTGCTTGTGCCATGGCTCTATATTCTAATTCCGCACTAGAACGAGAGATTACACCTTGTTTCTTGCTTTTCCAAGCTACTAGATTCCCACCAAAGAACAAACAATAACCTGTAGTTGATCTTTGATCATATTTGGAACCAGCCCAATCTGCATCAGAGAAACACTCAATGCGGGTGTGTCCCTGATTATGGTATAATATCCCTAAGCCAGGTGCTTTCTTCAAATAACACAAAATATGTTCTAAAGCTGCCCAATACTTACCGTAGGCGTTGATGTATATTGGCTCACAATACTTACCGCATAAGCAATATCTGCTCTTGTTACAGTTAAATATTTTAACTTTCCAACTATTTTTCGATACTTGTCTGGGTCCCAAAATGGATTACCATCGTTTGGCATTAGTTGAACATTTGGAACCATTGGAGTTGTACATGGCTTTGCGTCCATCTTACCCGTCTCTTCAAGTAGGTCAAGGACATACTTTCTTTGAGACAAAACAATTCCATTTTTGCTTCTTGAGACTTCAATCCCTAGAAAATATTTTAATTCACCCAAGTCTTTCGTCTGAAACTTAAGAGTGTATGAACGCCTTTAAATCATTGATGCCTACACGATCATCTCTTGTAATTACAATGTCATCAACATACACGACTTGAAGAATATTTCCAGCACTTGATTTCTGATAGAACACAGAATGATCTTTCTTGCTGCTTGAAGTTCGCTACTAAATTTTCCAAACCAAGCACGAGGACTTTGCTTTAATCCATAAAGGGATTTTTTAAGATGGCATACTTTCTTTGACTCCCCCTGAGCAACAAATCCTGGAGGTTGCTCCATATAGACTTCTTCTTCAAGGTCACCACGAAGAAAGGCATTTTTGATATCCAATTGATGTAAAATCCAGTTTTGTGATGCAGCAATAGAGATGAACAATCGTACCGAATTCAACTTAGCCACCGGAGAGAAAGTGTCAGAGTAATCCACCCCATATGTCTGTGCATATCCCTTAGCTACAATTCTGGCTTTCAAGCGTGCTACTGATCCATCGGGATTGACCTTGACTGCAAACACCCACTTGCAACCCACAATCTTCTTGTCTTGAGGCTTATCAATAAGGTCCCATGTATGATTATCCTCCAAAGCATGAATTTCATCCAGCATTGCATTCTTCTATCCACTGTGATGTAGTGCCTCTTGGACAGTTTTAGGAACCGAAATAGAATCTAGAGATGCTACAAAGGCACTTGAAGAGAGAGACAAGTGATCATAAGAAACAAAATTAGCAATTGGATAGGAAGAAGCACTTTTGCGTTTACCTTTCCGAACAGCGATGGGAATGTCAAGCTCACTAGGTGGATCAGGCGACGAAGAGACTGGCGAAGGGCATGTATCTTTTGGGCATCTTGAGTATGTTTGTATGATGGGCAGTTTGACTAGATGAGGTGGCACATCAACCATTGGTGGTTCAACACCTTGACTGGGAGGGACCATCCGATACACAAGCCATTCTTCCGCATTTTTATTCCCTGAAACTTCTCGAGAGAAAAAAGGTTTTATTTCCGTGAAAACCACATCCATAGATACTAGGTAGCGGTTAAGATCAGGAGAAAACCATCTATAGCCTTTTTGTTGTCTGGAATATCCTAAAAAAACACACTTCAATGCTTTCGGATCAAGTTTAGTCATAGAGGACCTTACATCATGAACATAACAAATACATCCAAAGATCCGTGGTTGAATGGGAAAGAGTCTGTTGTGTGGATAAACGACTTTGAATGGGATATCACCTTTCAATACAGTTGAGGGCATACGGCTGATCAAAAAACAAGCAGTGGAAACTGCATCGGCCCAAAAACATTTAGGCACCTGCATTTGAAACATGAGAGCACGTGCTGTCTCAAGTAGATGTCTGTTCTTTCTTTCAACTACCCCATTTTGAGATGGAGTGTCAACACATGATGTCTGGTGATGAATTCCATTTTGAGTCATGTAATTTTGGAAAGCATGTGATACATATTCCTTACCATTATCACTTCCTAAAATTTTCACAGTGCAATCAAATTGAGTTCCAACTTCAGCAAGGAAAGCAGTAAAGTGAGAAAAAACTTCTGAGCGTTGCTTCATAAAATAAATCCAAGTCATACGAGAAAAATCATCCACAAATGTGACAAAATAACGATATCTAGTTTTAGAATTAACAGGACAAGGTCCCCAAACATCGGAATGAACCAACTCAAACAATGATTCAGCCCGCTTGTTAATCCTCGGACTTAATGAACTACGGTGATGTTTTGCAAAATGACATGACTCACAATCTAAAGAAGATAAATTACTGAACCGAGGACAAACTTTCTTCAAAGCTTGTAGAGAAGGATGCCCTAATTGATAATGAGCTTCTACAGCCGAACTCGTACTAACACATGCAACTGAATGAGGTGCCCACTCATCAAGAATATAAAGCCCATCAGATACATGTCCTT
>CATIWQ010490912.1:0-33844 GCA_949673415.1 Euphorbia schlechtendalii
AGCATACATTGGCTCCTTCCATTTTATAAGCTCGCTCATTTAACAGAGCTATTTGTTTTGTGTTTATTAATGATGTTGGGAGTGAGGGAGGATCTTCGTTGTTCTTTCTGTAAACTCACAAGCTAAACACTCGAGACAAGCTAGGAAAATTAACAAGAATTTCTCTCTTTTAAGTCACACTCTTTTTTGTATTACTTGTTATTTTTCATTATAATAAAACTTCAATTACATATGTTTTTTATACTAAACTAAGTGACTACTCATGAAACATTACATCTCTTCAAAACAACACGACTCTTCAATAGAATACATGTATCAACCAAATTCATGAACCAACCAAATCCATGAACCATAACAAATTCATGAACTTGTAAATCCATGAACAAACTCTTAATTTTCATATAACATTTAAGTTTATTCAACAATTTGAAAGGATTGAGATTTTCTAAAGTTGGGTTTGGATGTATAATTTTAAAAATGGATTAACATGAATAATCAATTATATTTACATGTTTCAGACTTAGTCTATTTTGACTCATACAAAAAAATTAAACAACATATTTATATAATAAATACATTAATCACTTTTGACAACTGCATAAGTAGATTTGGGTTCTGAGATAATATATAAAAAGAATAATAAATTAAAGAAAAGAAAGGAAAGTCGGGGAAGTGAAGAAAAGGTACAATGCATGGGGAGGATAAGTTTCCATTTAAGAGAGAAGGATGTTGACTTATTTGCAAAATCTGCCTTCAAATTCAAAGCAAACTATATAAAGAACCGGATTCATGCATGTCATGTGTCGAATACATGGCATACATACACATGACATGCATGCATGGATTCGATCTTTGGATCTGATTCTTAATATAATTTTTCTAAATTCAATACTACGCAAACAACAAATCTGACATCACTCATCTTATTACATAAACATTTATGTGAAATGAAAAAATTACACATTTATATGATCTTTTTTCATAGGCTTAATGCATCTTAAACCCCCTCAACTTGTCCCTAAACTTCATATTCCCCCTAAACTTTGAAGTGTTCTCAATGCCCCATTGAATTTGTCAAAACGTTCTCAATTTCCCCCTGAACTTGTCTAAACGTTCTCTAACACCCCCTCAATCCAATGTTGCAAGTTGCGTTAGTAGACCAACAAACATGAGCGCGTGAATGAAAAAAATTATTTAAAAAAATTAAAAAAGAAATAGATATCCCAATGTTAATAATCTAACATTACAAAAGTCCAAATCTCTAAATCATTTTTTAGATAGAGGGGGTGATGGAGTGCGGTTTAGACAAGTTTAGGGGATCATTGAGAACATTTCAAAGTTCAAGGGGAAATTGAGAACGTTTAGACCAGTTCAGGGGGTATTGAGAACGTTTAGACAAGTTCAGGGGGGCACTGAGAACACTTCAAAGTTCAGGGAGGAATATGAAATTTAGGGACAAGTGAGAGGGTTCAAGATGCATTAAGTCTTTTTCAAAAATAGGCTTGGTAGAAGTCATACTAAATTAAAATCATTCTCCTTCGTGAATAGATATCTCACCTTAATATACTTTACAAATGGCGAATATTCATGCCTATAGCTTTACATCTTTTTCATCTAAACAAAATTAGGATCCCGTCTGATTTAACTATCACTGTTTGTTATTTGTTATTGAGATTGTTGTTTATTATCAATAGTTTTTATTTTCAAAATAGTAAAAAAATTGTTTAATGATGTAATCAAACATTACGAATTCACTGGAAAAAAAGAAAAAACATTTTAGTACTTGTGATTTAAAATATAACTAATAAATAAGTTTCATATAAATAAATTAATGTCCTGTGAAGAGATTCCACTAGAAGGAAAAAATAAACACATTTCCAAAAATTAATTAAGTTGTAGTATAATATAAAGAATTTTTTACATAGATAAAGATTTTGACATTTCATTGACGTGATTATAGTACATGAATTTAACCAGAAAACTCACATGGACTAACATGTCATGGAGCATTATTTTATCACAAAATTAAATGAAATATGTATTAGTATTTTAGTGTAATTGGATCGATTAGTTGATCAAAACAATCGTAATATTTAATCGAACAAGTCGGGAGAGTGCAGAGTGCACACTTGTTCGATAACTATTACGATACCGGGGTCTAGGAGCAGGATCTGGCGGGGTTCGGGGGCAGTGTTCCCAGCTAGAGTCGAGCTACTAGGTTAGATCGAATAGAAAAATTTTCTATTATTACCCCGAAAAGTCATTTATTTTCAAAACCTGCTTTAACCCGAAAAAGTCATGTATTTTCACATGATTTTTCTGTTATAAAAACCTAGCATTGAGCAATAAACGAATACAATTCATTTTTCATCATTTCATAACAAATTCTTATACTAAGTTCTTGTAGAAATTCTGATTTTATCTGATTGAAAAGTTTGGTAAAACCACAAATAAACGTTAATGCGAAAGTGTTTCACGATTTTATATTCATCCAAGTAATCCCCTGTAATCAACATTCCATGGTGTGTTATATTTGCAATAGTTTCATCTTTTCTGTTGTTGAAAAAGGAAAAAAGTCATATAGTGTCTGCAAATAAAAAATTACTAATTATAATATACTCATTCCCCTCGACCAAACTTAAAACTGAAAGATCTCATCACTATTAATCTAAACTTTGATACCATGTGTTTAACTAAAAACATAATATTATTGACTCGTTTGGTTGGTGAAATAGAATAGAATGGAATAGAATAGAAAATATATGCAAAAACATCAATTATGATGTATGGTTCCGACGTCGGAGGAAATAGCTCTTCCAAATTTCCATGAAAATCACGGAATAGCTATTCCTCTTTGAAATGAAGGAATAGCTATTCCTCTTTGAAATGAAGGAATAGCTATTCCGTGATTCCCATGGAAACTAAGAAAAGCTATTCTTTCCGACGTAGGACTCGTGTATCTATTTGACATTTTTGCATTCATTTCCTACTTTATTCTGTTCTAATTCTATTACGCAAACCAAACGAGACCTATGTATTATATCATCATATCTTTGACATTATCTATTTTGATTTTTCATGTTAGGCAATAGTTCAATCCAATATCTCACCCATTAAAATAATTGTTTTCATACGTGAAAAGTAGACCTGTTCACGAGCCGGGGTACCCGCCCGGCCCGGCCCGAGCCTGCTTCAACGGGCCGGGTTTGGACACTCGTTTTTTAAAGAAGCCCGGCTCGAGCCCGAACCCGTCGAAGCCCAAAGATTTATGGGCCGGGCTTGGTTTTTATATAAATACCCAAACCCGGCCCGACGAATAATTTTATTTATTCATTAGATATTTATACATTAAATTTATAATTATTTTAAGTTCCTATATTTTATCATATTAAATTTGTATACTTGATTACAATAAATGTTACTAAATATTAAAGATTTTAAGTAAACAATGCAATTATATTAAAAATTTAAACATTTTTTATCTACTTTATATTTTTTAAGTTAGTTTAATAAAAAAATTTATAACAAAAAAAAAATATTCATGAGTTTGGACCGGGTTTGAGAATGACTTTGTAAACCCAGCCCGAGCCCGAAGTTCTAAAGTATGGGTTTGGACCGGGCTTGAGTTACTATTTTTTATAAAAAAACCCGCCAAACTCGATCCGAACCCTGCTCAACCCGCCCGACGAACAGGTCTGGTGAAAAGTAATCATAAACTAGATCTTTCACCAGAAAAATCATTTGTAAGAAAGTGTCGGTAATAAGAGACGAACAATTTGTCATATGTTGTCATATATAATTTACCATTATTTTAGAGTAATTAACTCCTTGTTTTATTACCATCTATATTTTAACTTTTTTTTTTCATAATTTCGTCATTTATAAAAAAATTATAATTTATCTTATAAATATATCATATCATCTATTAGTTAGTTTGATTTTATAAATATATCATTTTTCTAATTTTTTTTTCTTTATTTGAAAATGACTATCATGAAACAAAATGAAATATCTTGAAATGTAAGAGTTTTATTGGTTGTTGCAAGCGAAATTTGTAGAATTGCAACAACTTTTATTACTCCATCCATCTACAAAATATTGACGTTTAAGAGGGATTTTAATTTTTTATTTTTATAGTCATTTTGTATTTTTAAGATGCTTTTTCTCTAAAATTTTTTATTTCCACCCTTATTAATTTCTTCAACTTTCAAAATAGTCCATATTCCAATCTCCAACAAAAAGATGAGAAGACTATAAGAATCAATATTTAAACACTAACATTATTTTTGTTGAACATATTAATGAAATCTCGAAAATAGAATAAGACATGTATGAATGAGTAAATTAATAAATCACCTTATTCGATTAATTATTATCTTAAAATTGTGAATTAGAACAATAATATTTTATAGATGGAGGGATTACGTAAAAATGATGAGAGGGGTGGTGTCAGTGAAAATGTTAGTAAAAAACATAGAATTAAAATCTATGCATATTCTATTTAAATACTTTAATAGTAGTAGTGGTAGTTAATAAAAGAGGGTTAGGGGCAGGACATGACACATGTCATGCCGTGTTTGCAACGGAAATAACATGTGAGATGAGATTTGACAATCACTCACGTAGTTATGTCGTAGAGACAAACCAAATTAGACCATTACATTACTCACCCACGGATTCAGAAGATCTCATGTGCTAAAAACAAGATTCAGAAGTCCAATGACGACCAAAAAGTCATAACACCTACTATTGGTTGATTACCATCTCTTCTTTCAAATAATTTTTGGTTCTATTTCTGTTATATACTTTAGTTATAATTTGCTTTGAATAAAGTGTAGTTCATTTTCAGTTAAGCACTTAAGCTCACCAAATGAAAAGACCATAGTTTGATTTTCAGTATCATTATATTAAATATTTTCCTCATCGCCCCATTTAATAGCTTAAAAAACATCCCATTTAGAAAATTAAGTGTTTATTAGCTAAAAAACATATTTATAAGTTACTTTTCATCGGGATGTAGGTGTTTTTTGAAACCTCGGCAAAATATAGCATTTCGAGGTTTATTTTGGAGTTTAAATAATTATATTTCAATTAATTCTTTTTATATAATAAATACATAATTTTTCAATTAATTAACTAATTAATTTAAAATATGTATATTTTAATAATTTTACATATTTAATTGTAAATGTAAATCATGTTTTTACCAAATACTAAATATTAATTAATTAATTTTAAAATAACAAACGATAACAGCTAATCGTCACAGTAAATAATATTTTGTGCTTCAACTCTTCTGGAGAGATCAAAAGTCTTAAATGAGTCTAGTTTTTGTCTAGTTTTTTACTATGTCAAACTCAATCAAGACCTTGAAAGCGAGCCCAAGTTCCAAATATATTCTTTTACTTGATCAAGGTGATAGTCATGTTCCTTTCAAATTTTAAAACTTGAACTGAACTTAATGAACCTGAACTTAATTGAACTGAATTGAACATTATAATAATACACTAATTATTAAAATAATAATAAAGACAATAACTATAATAATAATAATAATGATAATTAATACCAATCATTAAAAATAGTACTAAATGACATTAATTAATTATTATAATACGTAATAGTAAATAATTAATCAATATAAATATAAACAAATTATTCTGATATATCATGATAAATAATTATTAATATATACATTAATTATATCGATAACTACATATATCTAATAATAAATAAAACAATTTTAACAACATGATTACTAAAAAAACTGTTATAGTACGTAAAATCATTTACTTATAATTTTGTTATTTAAATTATAATTATCGTTACAATTACATGTAAATAATTAATAGCTATTATATTATCTTGTAGTTTGAATAAAAATTATCACTATTATTGAAGTATAAACAATAAAAGTAATAATATTCTATTAATAAATATTACAATATTATGTCTCAAATCACATTTTCTAATTAATCAATATTTTGATTATAATTAAAAATATTATTACATTATTATGACTTTTATAATAATATAATCTTAGTATTAATTATTATTTATAACTTATTGATAATATATTTATAATTTTTTGTTAACTACATTGTATAATAATTATTTTTTCATACTAATTTTTTATTTTATTGTTATTGATTAGTATTAATGTTAACATTTCTTAAAGTATTAATTACAATAATTATTATTAGTGAAATTCGAATAAATTGAATTTAGCTTAACTAAACTTAGTGGACCTTAATTGAATTTAACTAAATCAAATTGAAGGTGAAGAAAACAAATAATTTGTGTTGTCATGTGATTTTCGATGTGAATAGTGATGAGATATTCATTGTAAGGCTTAGAGGCTCACAAGTACTCTAATTTACCTCATGAGATTTGGAAGACCACTTACCAAGCATAACTAGTCCTATAACCTCCTCTTATATAACAAGGATACTCCTCTCTACTTGGCAACAAATAACTAATTTTTCCATTCATCGATCTGATAATGACCTCTATAACAGTATGTTAACTTTAGCATCAAAATGGTTTTGCCAGATCTGTGGGTTGTCTTAAGGCTATCCCTGCTAGTGATTAGATACCAGATAGCTCCTAGTAAGTCTTTGATTTAAAATTTGGTTTACTGCTAAAACTTTGACACAATTAAATAAGAGAAGAGAAGATGATCACATGGAGTTGTGCAAAGAGAGCAACACAAAAAGGCCCACATTGTAAGCTGAAAAACAAACACATTTCTCTAAGGCCATTATAGATCAAACCCCAACTTGGGAACACATATTTAACACTCTAGATCTATTGTAAAGTCTCTATCTTTTGATTAATTGCATTTTCTTAAAAATAAAAGGTATGAACCCTACTCCAATGCATTTGTCTTCTTCACATCCAACATCACTGTCTTGTTCATGTACAATCTCTCTCTAGTGGTCCTTCTTTAAGCTTCTCTTAACTCTCTTTGCTATTTTATATAAGTAATTTCATCAATATACTGTTGTTTAGGGTTAATTACAATTGTAACTATCTACTATTCCCTAAAAATGTATTTACTGAGAGTCGAATCTATTTTTTTCTCCCATACACTTGGTCTGCTTTATCAACTCAGGTCTTAATTTCATTGCTATAAGTAACACTTATGCTTCCCTCTTTTTTTTCCTGTATATCATCCTTCCCCACTTTTCTCAGTCTTTCATTTTCATTTCTGAATTCCTAAGATCAAAGGAAAAAAAACATGTCTAGCAGAAGGTCAAGGCAGGCTGGTGTTCCTAGAATAACCGATGCTCAAATCATTGAACTTGTCTCCAAGTTACGCCACCTTCTCCCTGAAATCCGCAATAGACGTTCCGATAAGGTACGTACTAGTATTCCCCACCATCCCCTTCTTTCTTTTCGGTCAATAGTTCGAGACTATGTTGTATACGCTTCACTTTTAGCTTATTTTTCGTGTAAAATTGGATGTGCATATGTAAAAACATTTGATGGCAGTTCACATTTTTGAAAACATTTGATGGCAGTTCACATTTTTGAATTTGAATAACCTTTGGAAGGCTTGATACAAGACCGTTCCGGACAATACATTAAGGTGAAAATATGTTATAATTACCATGTTCTCTCGTTGACTTTAACTCCTCTTATGATTCAACTCCTAACTTGTACCAAAGAGGAAAAACAATGGGCTCCTACTAAAATTTAGCTCGTTTTGTACGTGAATTTCAACATGGACCCTGGTTAATGTCTCAACAACCACAAGATTGTTCTTAATTATACTAAAATTTTACATATAAAATTATATATTATAGTTAAAATTCTATGCGTAGAAATTTAAGCTACTATATGAAGGTTCCAAAATTGTTTTATTACTTTAGACTTTTTCATACCTATGTTAAAAGCTACTTTATCCTAAAAGTTTAAGATAACACAATGTTCTAGGAAGATTTTATTATTATAACTATTATTAATTTTGAAGGCTAAAAAGAAAAAAAATTGTTACCTGTCTAACTTAGCAGCTTAAGTCTTTTTAATTAAGATAGGTCATTGAGTTAATATAGTGTCTACTCAATTAAAAATCTCACTGAAAGAGTTTAGAAAATGTTTGGCAGAAATTGATACGGGCCACAAAAAAATTAGGGACCAAGATCAACGCAAAGTATTTCTCAATAAAAAGTTGATATACAGCAGTTTTTTTTTTTTATGTAATTCAATCTTCAATGAGATAAACACTATGCAAAAACTAGTTGATATTGAAAAAGCATAAAAATGGTTGCAATCGCTAGAAGTAGATTATGAATGATTCAGGGGAAAGGGTATATGTAAGATTTGATTTAGAAATTTAGTAAAATAGAAAAAGAAAATGATGGACAGGTGTCAGCTGCAAACGTCCTACAAGAGACCTGCAACTATATCAGGAGCTTACATAGGGAGGTTGATGATTTAAGTGACCGGTTGTCTCAACTTTTGTCTACCGTTGATCCTGCCAGTCCAGAAGCTGCTATTATTAGGAGTTTAATTATGTAATTAACTAGTATATTAAGCCCTAATCTTTATTGTTTTTTCTTTAATATCTCATTGTAACCCTGTTTCAATTTACTAAATTAGAGTTTGATCATTATATATATATATAAGATCTATCTAATATATGTCAAAAAGTTTGAATTCATATCTAAGGAAGTTCAGGATTCGCCATGTGGGTTAGGCAATTAATTAGTGTAATTACCTAGTATTATAATAATAATAATAGAACTTGCTATAGCAAAGCCTATATATATTTATATAGTTAATTAGTATATTTTTGTTCTTGGTTTGCTGTGTTTAACTAATTTTTAATTGTTGACATGAAATGAGAAGGACTATATGTTAAGGGTCGATTAGAAGTAATCAAAATTGTTGTCTGTAATTTGAAAGAAATATTAGACAGAAATGAGATGATCAAGGAATTAATTAATGCATTAATCAAGTGTTTTTGTCGGCTAGTTTAGGATCAACCGGCATAATGTCAGCTTATAAAAGCCTAAATCACTCCACTTGATGTTGATTTTTTATAATATTAGTTTAATACAAATGTAATTACTAGTCAATTCATTTCTTGGTTTATAAACTAGCTGTAATAGTAAAATTTTTTAAGCTTTTAATTAATTAACTAACTAGACATCGTTGTTTTTTCTACACTAGTTATAATATTTGAATTGTTTCGTTTTTTCTTGACTTCAAACACATAGATAATGTCTTATATTAATTGTTGACCAAATCGTTCAAGATTTATTGAACATCCTTAAAAGTAATCACTCTTTAACAGAGATGTCAAAATTTTTAATCACAAGAAAAAGAAAATGCAATATGTTATCTTTATATTTAGAGATACTGCAATATATTATTACAATTTTTGTGGTCTGCTATATATCTGGATAAACCATGTAAGATTTATGTTTCAAATTATTTTCAATTCAACTGCAAATGACCGCAATGACATTTCTTTCCAATTGGAAAATCAACACTGAGAGCCTGACAACAAAATACAAATTAGTAACATTATCTAGGGGTGTGCATTCGGTCGAAACCGAACCGAATTTAACCGAACCGAATTAACCGAAAACTAAATAAGAAAAATATTGTTAACCGAATCAAACCAAATAAGATTCAAAACCGAATTACCCAAACCGAAATAAATTATTCGGTTTGGTTAAAACCGAATCAAACCGAAATTTTAAATAATTAATAAAAATTTCAAATTCTAGCACTTAAAATACAAAATGCACATCCAATATAAGTATTACATTAGATTAAATGACTTAGTAGAGACATAAACGAATAAAAGTGCATTTTTTAGAATAAGAATAAGGATGTGATATTAAAATAAAATTTTATTATATGTTTATATATATTTCGGTTCGGCTCGGTTATTACGGTTTTTTTTACACAAAAACCGAACCGAAACGAATAATCGAAATATTAACATTTTGCAAACCGAACCAAATCTAATTTTTAAAATAACTTAACCAAATTAATATTTCGGTTTGGTTCGGTTCGGTAATTCGGTTACCGAACTATTTGTACACCCCTAACATTATCTACTCTATTAGGAGAAAATGTCGAAAATGACTTAGCCTATTTGAAACTGAATTTTTTATTTTAGAATTCACATATCCATTTTATTTTAGAATTCATATATCCGAGTCATGTGATTTAGAGTAAGGTGGAAATTTATCTTTGTATTCATAATAGCAAGAATATTTTCTAAAAAAATGTATGATGACAAAATGTAATTAATATTGGCACGATGAAATAAATTAAAACAGTAATATATTTAATGTACATTTCGTAATTTAGACTTTAAGAATTTAAATTTAGAGATTTCTATGTAGATCTCAATCATGCAATGAATTGATGGCTGAGATTTGATTGTTTTAGAATACCGTAACCAAATTTCGAAAGCTAAAACAAATCTTATCCGTTTATTAAAATAAATTAAGCATCAAAGAATCAAGAGTATTTTCTTTTCAACTAAAATAAGTTGAATTAAACTGAAAGATATATAGTTGAAATGAATTAATTGAAATTTGTAAGTGAAGTGAATTAACTGAAATGGAACTGGAGTAAACTAAATAAAAAATAAGTTAAAAACCAAAAAAAAATCCTAGGCATTGAAACAACTCCCGTGACTAACTAACTGAAAATGACATTGTATCTAATAAGATCAATATCCATGGTTAAAAAAACATGGTGGTTACCTCACTAATGCACAAAATTATGTCTCTTTATTCATGTGAAAAGAGAAACATTCAATTTCAATTAATTTTCTGTCTCAACAACATCATAAATTTAAATGTTCCAAACGTAGCTTAAATTCTTTAATGGGAAATCGATGTAGACATGCCATCAACTACATCAGAACCATTCTCTAATTTAGTTAATCAATTAATTTGTACAATAACATCAATTTGATTATGTGGGTCAACTTTTATATATAACTTTTGTAATTTTGGATGAGTTTTTTTCGTCTGACCTTAATGATTTGGCAGATATAATTAAAATGTAGTTAGATATCTATACCATAACAAGCATTTGGTATGGTTTTATTTTATAACTTGTTTCCTTGTTTTGTTAGATTGAATTTAAATGGAATATAGTACACTCGTACATGATAGAGCAAAATAGCAATACAACAAAATTTAGCATGAGACAAAACATTTTTATTTTATCGTTTTTTTAATAAAAAAAATTGTAGTATCCACCGTACTTTTTACATAGTACTATAAAAAAAAAGCATTTAACATGATTATTATGAATAAATTTTTAAAAGTTGGGAAAAGTTTAATTTTGGTCGAATGCATATTTTACCCCTTAAATTTGGTAACTTTTCAATTTTATCGCCCTTAACTTCTATTTGCTTTCGGTAATTTCCCCAACTTGGCAAAAGCACAAAAAATAGCCCCCCCATGCGATTATTTGGTTTAAAAGTCGATGCATGAATGACACGCGCCTATTAGTCCATAATTTACAATAAAATTGAGTCCACGCTAGCTAACAACAAAACAAACCTAGATACGAATCCATATATGAATAACATCATCTTTTTCATCCAAAACATATTTTTATTTCATCTTCTTTAAATATCTTATTCAATAAACTAGAAAATATTTTTTCTTCTATTTCTATCCAACGAAATGAATCCATGGTAAGAACTCATATTCTTGTTGTTGTTATTGTTGTTAACACAATGAAGTTAAGGTGTCATTACAATTTCATAAACTCCATTACCAATATCACAAATCTTAGCCAATCGAAAGGGAATATATCTTGTACAACTAAAAACCTTCGACCTAGGTTTGAATCACTCCATGAAGCTTTAATAGGTTGGAATTTCACCCAAACCAAAATCGGATTCCATACTAGGTTCGACGAACAACAAAGAGATTTAGTGACGATGGGGGATGGTTGAAAAATAGCTTGTCCATGATGAAACTGGCGAGGGAGATAAGAAACTGAAATCCCATTCTTAGGATTTGAGAGATGAAGAGAGATTCAATTTTTAAGGATTTAAGTTTGAGATTTTATTTTTCATCGTTCCTTAATAAATTTAAGTTTTATTTGTTATTTTTTAATTTCAGAAAATAAGCAATTCACATGCCTATCATGAGTAAAGCAAACATACACATGGTCATGTCAACATGAGGGGTTGTTTGGTGTGTTTTTACCAAGTTGGAGACTTTAGTGGAGGCAAATGAAAGTTGAGGGTGGTAAAAGTGAGATGTTACCAAGTTTGAGGGGCAAAATGTGTATTAGACCTTTAATTTTTTACTGCTTCGCCATGTATTCTCCAAATACAAATATATAAAAAAATACTTTATTTTACTCAGTGAGATTCGAACGCTTAACCCTCCCTAATCACAATGCAAAAAAATTGATTATTACCCAAATATTTATACATTTTAACAAAACAAAGTTAGTTGCTCAATTTTTTGGTCCCGAATGGATATAATGCACTCAATCAGAGTGGTGAATGACTAAACTTGGTTTCTAATCTAATTTTTAATTCTTTTTAGATTCGTTACTAAGCGAGCTAAGTTTGTTTAGACGATGATATGAAAACATGCGATAAAGCTAAACAAATAAGCAAACTCAATTAAGTCTCATTTTGGAAGATTGTGCTGATTAAGAATTCTCAGCAAACTGGCTAATAAACACTTAGCAGAAAAACACAAATAAAAGACAACTGAGTTGAGTGAAATAACTTGTTGAGTAATAAAAGAGATAGGGTTAGAGAGATCAAACAATGTATTTTATCCTGGCTCGACCTTTCGCCTACGTCCAATTTCAAGATACCTTCTCCTATCTTTAATCCACCAATTCAATCTCTTTTAAATAGACGAAGAAGCCTTCACAGCAGGTATTATAGAAAGTATCTTTCAAGCTAATTCTCAAGTGAGATTAAAGTACCCTTCTCTGTCTCACTATCACTCACAGTTTTTCTTACTTAAGAGAATGAAAAAAACAACTTGTAGAATCGTTGTTTCTCCTTACAGATTTGATCTATTACAATTCGAGTGATCTAACTATCTTTGTGAAGAATAAAAGGTAGACTTGATGTTGTTCTTCTAATTTGGGAAAATCTATACTGCTGAGTAAATTGCACAGAGAATTAGCACTTTAGAAACTTTCGGGTGTATTTATCAAGTTTAATTCAGTCTCTATTTATAAAAAGATGTTGAAGTAGTTGTTGCAAACATATCCTACAACTTGTTTAATCTTCAATTTATGTTCTCATCTGGTCTTCAAGACTCTTTTCGTTTGAGACATATTTGAATCCATGTTGAGACAAATTTGTAGTCGTTGATGCATGAGATTATTCCATTTATCTACGAGATTAAACCGTTGAATGAAAAACTCGCCAAGTCTTGACTTTCAAGTTGATTTTGTTTAGCGATATTGAGACCAACGCTGCTACGTGGCTTTCTTTGATATGCTTGAAGTACTGATAATAGTAGAATGGTGCCGCTCTCTCTAAAATGCGACGAGACAGTCCGTCGTTCTTGGATTTTTGCATTGACAAGCCGACATTCCGCGCCGACAGTTTTTCCCTTGGATCACATTATTATTCACTTTTGTTTTTAGCATCAGATCATCTTTGAGACATGTAAAGCGTCAAACTAGGAATAAAGGGTTAAAAGGAATATAGTGTTATAATAGAGTAACTTCTAATACTCAACACAGAGAAGTACGAAACATAAGGTGAGTTTAAGTCTATTATAACTTGTTGAGTAACTTAACTCAGCAGTCATTGTTAGTGGATTTAACTAAGTCTTTGAGTAACTTAACTGAGCAGTCGGTGTTAATAGATTTAACTAAGTCTTTTAAGTTAGCAAGACTAAGTCATCTAATCTTAACTAAACCTAATTAACTCTAATTAAATACTAACCATTTTATTGACTTATAGATTAGGAGAATCAATAGTGGATTAATGTTCGGATAAGAGTTTCCAATAACTACATTAGGCAAAAGTTGAACTAGAATAAAAATATTTGTTAGCAAAATCTAAACTCTAAACCCTTTTGCATTTGTAAAATTGATTACATCTGAAATTAAAAAATCTCAGGGGGGTTGAAACTGAGTAAGTATTAAGTAGCTTACTCAAAGTGAGACTTAATTACCCTAAACCCTCTGAAATTTGTGAAAACTCGAAAAAAAGTCATTCACTCTTTCCGAGTCCAACATACAAATATCAAATTATTCTAATAAATTACAAAAATAAAATATTATATATACAACCAAAAGGAACAATCAAAAAAATATGGTTGAATCACTTATAATATTTCGGTTCGACTTGATTTATAATTTTTCACTTAGTTTTTAGTGTATTTTGTTCGTTCCAGCTATTGAACCGTATTCGAGATAATTTTTTTTTGTAATAGATCAAATTGAACATGCCGTTGGAAAAGAAAGTAGACATGGCGGGGTGGGAGTAGCAGTAATTTGATTTGATGATGATGAGCAATAGCAACGTTTAGTAGTTGCTTAAATCTTTCATTCTCTCTCTTTCTCTGTACCTGCCCTTCACTCGATCGACTATAGCCCTAAAGGTACGCGTCCTTATCAATTCTATAATGCGTTAATTACCTTTTTCAAATTCATAATTTTTCATTTCTATTCTTTCCGCTGACACCAAATTATTTACCACCCAGGGAAGTAAAATCTTCATAATAAGATGAAAACAAGATGGATGTCAAAGATTCCACGGTATCAATGAATGTCAAACAAATGATGTCAACATAAAGTTTTTGTATGTTTTTTATTGATTTATTTTCAATTTTAATCGTCGATTGATGTTTCTTGTTTGGGAGATAATAGCCATTGGTTAATAGCAGTTACTTTGCAAAGGGAGCTCACTGGATTTCAGATGTTTTGGTTTTGGCATAATTGATTCAGAATAATAACAAAATCTGTTAGACAATTTACACAACTGTGTTTTTCCTTGTGCATAAACAAATAATTCTTGTTTAATATGCAGCCAGATGGTTGTAATATTCGTTACGAGCTTCATGTCAAATCAATGCACAAGTTTTTGTATATTTAACTTGTATTAATTTTAATGTGGTATACTGAGCAGCTTCATTTTGATTAAAAATAAAGAATATAAATTGCATTTCTTGCTTGAAGTACAGCCCTTCCAAGAAACATAACACATGGTGATTCCAAATACTAATACAAACACAGTATTGTTAAATTGCTGTCAATATCAGTTACCAAATTAAATGCACTTTCTTCTCTATAAAAAAGGCTTAACACTTACCAATTGAAGGAATTCTTTGACTGCTGCAGTTTTGAGTTATAAGAACTCTCCAGCTCTTCCTGCAAACATTTCAACCCACTTCATATTATCATTCTTTTTACCACACTCGGTAGAAAAATTTCAACTCTTAATTTCTGATATTTCAAGTGACAAAACTTGAATGCATTCAAGTGTAAAGAAAATAAAAAGGTGCCGGCAACAATGCAATACCCCAACAAACAATTGGACTAGGGTGAAGACTTCTTTCAGTAGTATTAAAAATTACTGATATCTTCTATCTGAATAACATTCTTGATTTATTTAGTTGATGAATGAACGAATATGCAATTTTATGCAAAAATAAATAATATAGTTCTAGTGTTAAAAGCTTTCCTCTATCACAGTCACAAAATGCAGAGTTTGGATTCTGGACATAGGCAACAAAGAAGAGAAAACCCAAAGAAGTGAAAAAATAGGCACGGTACTTATGCCTAGAATCAAGGTGTAAAACAATACAAGTTAATTCATGAATTACCTTGCAAGATTTTAAGAGAGGTTGCAGGAAAGATGACCTGAAAAAACTGATAGATTTTGCTATAGAGGTTCCACCCCATTCTGCCATTGAAAGATACAGCATATATTATCAAATGTACCCAGAAAATACATTATAAAAATAGGTAATTATAGTTCAGGATAATGTTGACTTACCACAATCATCATCCATTCTTGACCCTCCCATATTAAGTTCTTCCAAAAGCTACAAATACAGTAAAGTTCATCAGAAACAGAAGAATGAGGAGAAAACTCCACAAAATAAGTTAAATAACACATGCAATATATATATATATATATATACATATATATATTGCAAACTTGAAATCCTCTTTCACATACTAAAGATCTAATATGAGCCCCAAAAAAAAGTAACCAAGCGTTTCTAAAGCACATCTGTCCTGTAAACAACAAAAGATCCATAGAAAAATAGTAATAGTAATTGGGTATTGAAGAGGCTTTATACTTTGAGCAACTACATGAATATAAGCATTGATATATGATAAATCAACTGTAATTTCTGTTAGTTGGTTTTCCAGAAGCTTCAAAGAATTGGCTATATAAAGCCAGTCCTTACTATTATTCAAGAACTTGAGATTAATAAAAGAAATCCTCTCCCTCTTTTGATTCTATCATGTTCTCCCTCCCTTTCTTTCATTCTTACTTGCTCTTTCTCTTTATCGATCACTTTCTCTGAATTCTCTTTTTCAAGAAAAAGACATTGGTGAAGCAGAGTTTCTATGATTTTGTTCACAAATCATAGCTGAGACAGTAAGCTTCACTCAGCATAATAAAACTAGTTGGTATTATCTGCAAACGCAAGGGAAAACCAAAGGACCGAAGCCAAGTAAAAGAATAGAAAGCCCAAAGAGCAATAAGAATGGCATAACCTATGAGATCATCCCAAGTAACAGATAGAATAAAAATTAACTTTCAGAATTACCAGTTTGATCATTCCATAGCTATTGTACGAGAATCTTTTTCAAAATTATCTACACTACAATTCAACTGAGAAAGCACAGATTTACTGTTTTCCATTACACTGGAGTCGAAGAGGCACATAACTAAGTGTGTAGAAATGAAGATAAATAAAAAATGTGTTAATAATTTAATTACCTGAGAAAGTGTCGGGACTGCAGTGGGATCAAATTCATCACAATGTCTTGGATCAATAGGCACACAAACATATCCTGGAACAAATTAACTTAATGTAAAAATGAGGTCTGCGCAGAAATGAAGTTCATGGATAAACAAATATCTAAGAAGCTGGAAGAAATAGCTAGACAGGTTTATATTCCATCGATCAGGCTAGTTACATCGTCTATTGAATATAATCAGTTTCTTATGAGATGAATTATTTTTTCAGCTTTGATGAAAATATCATAAACATAGACAAATTTAGTTACAGAGGAATGGCCATATTAAAAACTACAAATATCCCTTCAGTAGCATAGTTGTCTATTCATAGTTTGAGGAAAAAAAATAATGCATAAATGTAGCCACCTCCAGAACTTGGATTAGGCCATACATAAGTGATAATAATAAACTAAGGTGTTCTTACAAGTCGACTAAATTTGGCATAGATGAAAGAAACTAATGCAGAATAAACAAATAAACATGACCATTGACAGAACTGAGTGAAGACCCATATAAATGACAGTGGTCAGTTTACTAGGGGTGTACAGTAAATAATGGGAAAATCCGAAAGATCAATATCCTAAGGATGGGTTTAGTTTTTTTCTAAAAAAGGAAAAGGTTACAACTTACAAGTACTTCCAAAATTTCTGCTTTGGAAAACCAGAGAATGCAAAAGACACTTTTTGAAAAACAAGCAGACTTTTAATCTAATCATAAAAACTTTGAAAGTAGAGATAAGTTTATCATAACTTTTGTAGCATGGAAAAGGAAAAAAAAAACAACACAAAAAGGGGGAAACGCCCTTTCTAAAATATATAGGTTCAAAATGTCAAGAAAGTCCACAACATGAGGCCACCGAAAGTTGTTTTGTCTCTATGCTTCAACATTTCATTATAAATAGGATGAATTGCAAAGCAAATCATCATCAAAAAATTTGAGAGTTTGAGAGCATTTGGAGAGTTAGAGGAAAATTAGTAGAGAGGAAGATTAAAAACGGATCAAGCAAAAATTAAGTCTAGTTTTGATTACGTCTATTAAGGGGTTTTCTTTAAGAGAATTTCTCTAAAAATTCTCGGGAATAATTGGGTATGAGGTGAGTGTTTTGTAAGCACTGTGTAACTTTCTCCATAAATAAAGTATGCAGCAGCTCTGGAGAGGTAGGTGAAATTAGCCAAACTCCATTATCAAATATTGTGTTATGTTTCCGCTATTATTTTTCGCATTCCATTAATCTCGTAGTACGGAAATTACCGCATTTATTCCCCAACAACACCAACAACTGGTATCAAAGCCTGGGTTATTTTTTATTATGCTCCGTGGTTGCAACTTAATCTAATCTTCCACATCAGAAATGAACTAATTTTGGTAGTCCAGATTTGAGTGGGAGCGATAGCCGCAGATAAAGGAAAAGTTAAAATCGAAAAGTTCGATGGTTCAAACTTTGAATTTTGGAAGATGCAGATTGAGGATTATCCGTATCAGAAAAAGTTATATCAACCTCTATCGAAAACCAAACCAGAAGGCATAAAGGATGAAGAGTGAAAATTTCTCGATAGACAAGCTCTTAGTGTTGTTTGGTTGACATTATCCCGAAACGTTGCTTTCAATATAGCCAAGGAAAAGGCCAAGCGGATCTAATGGCTGCTCTTGCTAATGTCTATAAAAAACCATCGGCTGCGAATAAAGTTCACCTGATGAGGCAAGGATTATCTGTATTAGAAAAAGTTATATCAATCTCTATCGAAAACCAAACCAAAAGGTATGAAGGATAAAGAGTGGAAACTTCTCGATAGACAAGCTCTTGGTGTTTTTCGATTGACATTATCCCGAAAAGTTGTTTTCAATATAACCAAGAAAAAGACCAAGGCGGATCTAATGGCTGCTCTTGCTAATGTCTATGAAAAGCCATCGGCTGCAAATAAAGTTCACCTGATGAGGTGACTATTCAACCTACGGATGGTGGAAGGGGCATCGATGGCCCAACATCTGAATGAACTTAACACAGCTACAACCATGTTAAGTTCGGTGAAAATTAAATTTGACGACGAAGTTCGTGCTTTAATTCTCGTCACCTCTACAAGATAGCTGGAACATTACAGTTACGGCAGTTCGGCGAATAATACGAAGTTAAAATTCGACGATGTACGAGATCTGTTGCTAGATGGAGAAATTCAACGAGGAGAATTGGGGGAAGCATCGACCTCTTCAGCTCTACACACGGAGTCTAGAAGAACTCTAGATAGGAGTTCAGATTCCAGCAGATCAAAATCCAGAAGAGGCAAATCTAAATCAAAGAAAGATTTGAAGTATTACAATTGTGGTAATAAGAACCACTTCAAGAAGGATTGCAAAGCACCAAAGAAAAATGACGAGCAAAGGAGTCAGCAAACATGGCGAAGGAATCAGGTGACACCATGATTCTAAGAATCAACAGTCCAATTGAATCTTGGATTTTGGATTCGGGGGCATCTTTTCACGCTACCCCATGCCGTAAAGTCATGGAGAACTATGTCAGTGGTAATTTTGGAAAGGTTCATATCTTAAAGATCATGGGAAAAGGCGATGTTCGATTAAAGTTGTCAAACGAGACTGCTTGGAAACTTCAAGAAGTGAGACATATTCCTGGTCTCAAAAAGAATTTGATCTCCGTTGGAAAGCTAGATGAAGAAGGTTATACAACAACCTTCACTAATTGCGAATGGAGGATTACCAAAGAAGCACTCATCATTGCTCGTGGTAAGAAGACCGGTACACTCTATGCACCTCCAATAACATAGAGAACATCATTGCACTAGCAAATGTTGATTCAGATCTATGGCATCAGAGGCTTGGTCATATGAGCGAGAAAGGAATGAAAACACTTTTATCAAAGGGAAAGTTGCCACAGTTGAAAAGTGTAGACTTATGCTTACGTGAAGATTGCATCTTTGGGAAGCAAAAGAAAATCACTTTCAGAAAGACTGGCAAAACACCCAAGGCAAAGAAGTTAGAGCTGGTCCACACTGATGTTTGGGGACCATCTCCAGTTACATCCTTAGCAGGCTCATTGTATTATGTCACCTTCATTAACGATTCAACAAGGAAGGTGTGGATTAATTTTCTAAAGAAATCAGAAGTTTTTGATACATTCAGAAAATGAAAGGCCATGGTGGAAAATGAAACTGGATTAAAAGTCGAGCAGTTGAGGTCAGACAATGGAGGAGAGTACGGAGATAAAAAAATTCAAAGATTTTTGCGGAGAAAATGGTATCAAGATGGAGAAGACGGTTTCAATGACACCACAGCAGAATGGCATAGTTGAGCGCATGAATAGAACTCTGAATGAACGTGCTAGAAGCATGAGGATACATGCTGGTTTGCCCAAGATATTATGGGCTGAAGCTGTCAACACTGCAGCTTATTTGATTAATCGTGGACCTTCAGTACCTTTGGATGGAGAAATACCGGAGGAGCTTTGGAGCGAACAAGAGATAAACCTTTCACACTTAAAGTGTTTGGTTGTATTTTCTATGTGCATATTGATTCTACTCAAAGAAGCAAGCTTGATGTCAAGTCTAATAAATGTGTCCTTGTTGGATACGGTGGTGATGAATTCAATTATCAATTTTGGGATTATGAAGATTAGAAAATCATCAGAAGCAGAGATGTCATATTCAACGAAAATGTGATGTACAAGGGTAGGCTGACAGCAGAATCAAACAGCTCCAAACTAGAAGTTGAAAGTAAGGAATTTGTTGAGATCGAGGACATTCCTGAAAACTAAGTTCAGAATACACCTGAAGCAGTTCAAGAGGAGCCAAGGACACCAGAACCAAGGCGTTCAACTCGAACTTCTAGACCAACACAACGCTTTTCTCCATCTATGTATTACTTGTTAACCGACAATGGTGAATCGGAATGCTACACTGAAGCAATGCAAGTGGATGATTCAACCAAGTGGGAGTCTGCTATGAAAGATGAGATGAGCTCACTCACATCAAATCAGACGTGGGAATTAGTTAAACTACCGCTAGGCAAGAAAGCACTCCACAACAAGTGGATTAACAAAATCAAAGAGGATCATGATGGGAGTAAACGCTACAAAGCAAGGTTGATGGTGAAGGGCTTTCAGCAAAAGGAATGTGTTGTTTATACTGAGATTTTCTCTCCAGTTGTGAAGCTTACAACAATCAGACTGGTGTTGAAAATGGTAGCGGCCGAGAACTTACATCTTGAACAGTTAGATGTAAAGATAACATTCCTTCATAGTGATTTGGAGGAGGAGATCTACATGAAACAACCAGAAGGCTCATTGAGGCAGGCAAGGAAAACCTGGTTGCAGGTTGAAGAAGAGCTTGTATGGCCTAAAGCAAGCTCCTAAACAGTGGTATCGGAAATTAATAGTTTTATGGACAACAGCGGTTTTACGAGATGCCAAGCAGATCATTGTTGCTACATTAAGAAGTTTGACTATAACTTCATCAATTTGCAGTTATGTTGATGACATGCTCGTTGGGGGTTCAAACATGAAGGAGATTCAAAATTTGAAACGAGAATTGTCAAAGAATTTTGCAATGAAAGATCTGGATGCTGCAAAGCAGATTCTTGGAATGAGGATCAAGAGAGGCATGAAATCAGGGACTCTGATGCTATCACAGGTTGAGTACATCAAAAAGGTACTAGCCAGATTCAACATGCAAGATGCTAAACCAGTGAGCACACCTTTAGGTGTTCATTTCAAACTTTCCAAAGAACAGTCACTAAGGACAGAGGAACGTGCACATATGGCAAAAGTGCCTCACGCCTCAGCAATTGGGAGTTTAATGTATGCCATGGTTTGTATAAGACCAGATATTGTTCAAGCAGTGGGAGCAGTTAGTCGATACATGAATAATCCGGGCAAGGTGCATTAGGAAGCAGTTAAATGGATCCTCAGATATCGACGAGGTAGCAAAGATAAGGCATTATGTTTTCAAAGTAGAGAGATACGACGCTGACAGGCTATGTGGATGCTGACTTGGCCGAAAATGTTGATGTCAGATGGAGCACTACGAGGTATGTTTACACTCTAGGAGGTACTGCAGTGAGCAGGGTTTCTCAACTACAGAAGATAGTTGCTCTCTCTACAACGGAAGCAGAATATGTTGCTATTACGAAAGCTAGCAAAGAAATGGTTTGACTGCAAAGTTTCTTGAAAGAACTAGACAAGAAACAATGAAACAATATTTTGTATTGTGACAGTCAAAGCGCTATTCATTTGGCGAAGAATCCGTCTTTTCATGCTAGAACGAAGCATATACAACTACGATATTATTTTATACGATCATTTCTGAAAGATGGGATTTTAAAACTTGAGAAGATCAATGGAGCTCAAAATCCAGCAAAAACATGTTCAGCAAAAACAAAATCCAGCAAAAACGATGACGACCGACAAACTGAAGCTGTGTTCAGCTTCAGTCAGCCTGCAGTAGATGCAGATAGAAAGAAGAGCTGTAACAGATTTTATGATGTGAAGACAGATTGAAATCAATCTTCAAGTGGGAGATTGTTAAAAAAAGTCAACATGGGGCCACCGAAAATTGTTTTTGGGGGGCCATCACCGAAAGTGTTTTTTTTTACCATCATCGAAAGTTGTTTTATCTCTATGCTTCAATATTTCATTATAAATAGGATAAATTGCAAAGCAAATCATCATAAAAAAAATTTGAGACTTTGAGAGCATTTGGAGAGTTAGAGAAAAATTAGTAGAGAGGAAGATTAAAAACGGGTCAAGCAAAAATTAAATCTAGTAATTTGTGCGCTTTTGATTACGTCTATTGAGGGGCTTTCTTTAAGAGAATTTCTCTAAAAATTCTTGGGGATAATTGGGTGTGAGGTGAGTGTTTTGTAAGCACTATGTAACTTTCTCCATAAATAAAATCTACAACAACTCCGGAGAGGTAGACAAAATTAGCCAGACTCCGTTACCAAATATTGTGTTATTTTTTCGCTATTATTTTTCGCATTCCATTAATCTGGTAGTACGGGAATTATCGCATTTATTCCCCGGAAACACATAAATAATAAAAATGTAGGGGTATAAAAATTATAAAACTTCAAGCATATTATTTCATTCTTATATAAAATACTAAAAAATATATATCTAAAATAAATTAATAGATTATAAATCACATCTACTATGAATAATTGTTAATTCAAATCATTAAACAAAAGTAAGGTTATTGAAGATAATAATTGAAAAAAGTTTCATGAATTCCGAAAGTTGTGTTATATTTCTTTAAGAGAATTTTTATAAAAATTCTTGGGGATAATTGGGTGTGAGGTGAGTGTTTTGTAAACACTGTGTAACTTTCTCCATAAATAAAACCTGCAGCAACTCCAGAGAGGTAGGCGAAATTGGCCGAACTCCGTTATCAAATATTGTGTTATTTTTTTACTATTATTTTTCGCATTCCATTAATCTGATAGTAGGGGAATTACCGCATTTATTCCCCGGAAACACATAAATAATAAAAATGTAGGGGTATAAAAATATAACTATAAAAATTATAAAACTTCAAGCATATTATTTCATTCTTATATAAAATACTAAAAAATATATATCTAAAATAAATTAATAGATTATAAATCACATCTACTATGAATAATTGTTAATTCAAATCATTAAACAAAATTAAATAAGGTTATCGAAGACAACAATTGAAAAAAGTTTCATGAATTCCGAAAGTTATGTTATATTTAATAAATCATAATGATGTAAGCATATAGAATGGAGTAAAACAAATTTTTATAATATAGGGATATTATTATTATTATTTAATATTGAATTGGGGTTTTAAAGTATTAATAGTTTGAATAGATTAGAAAGTTTAATTTTGGAAATGAATCAAAATTGGATCTTTCAATATGAGGAATTGCTAGGAAATGGTTTCCGGAATTTAAGGAAATGAGTTTCCAACTTTCTTTAATTGTGGAAACGGCCAAGAAAAGTCTCGTAGGGGTTTCAATTCCCAAAACGGATGAGAAACGCATTCCTAGAAATTCATAACAGAAACTCTGACAATGACACAGTTAAATGCTTATTTTTTTACAAAATTCTCATGTCCAAGCCCTGCCTAGTTGATACCGTTAAACTTCAAGTAGTTACCTGTTTTCGGATGTATGCAAAACGGCGCCTTCAGTAGATGGTTCATGTGTTTTGAAACCTAGCAAATAAGTCAAAAGGTTGAAAGTAACGAGTAAAAAGTCAGAATTATATAGAGAAATATATGCTTGCTGATATCTGAAATAAATGACGATTGAAAAAATTTTACAAGAGTTGTCATTAGGTTTAGGAACAAACCTCCATATCAAGCCTCGGATAAGTATAGGCAAACACAATCTCTTCAACACATCTTCGAAGTCCCTGCGCCTAAAAAACAAAAAATGAAATAAATAAGTAGATATTAAAGCAAAGAAAAGATTTTGTTGGACATTATTAATTGAATCAAGCTAATTTGAGCTTCCATAAAGGTCTGTTTACATCAATTAGGATAAAGTTTGGTTGTGCTTTTTCAAACTGGTTTTCTATAAAAGCTTCATTTTCAAGCTTTTACTTCAAACAACAAAGTTGATTTGGAAAAAAACAAGTCAGACAGTTCCTAATTAAATAGTATGAAGGACCAAAATGTGTTGTTCAAAACCAAAATAAACAGTTATATAAAAAGTTTGTGAGAACAACTTATTGGGACAGCAGCTTGATAAGCAATACCAAACAGGCCCTTCAACTTTTAATATCATATAAAAGAGAAATCTACTACACAGATAAAATAAGCACTGGATGGTAATATTAAGTCAACCAAATTGAGAAGGAAGCACTGAAATTTCTACTCGGTTACATAATAGATCTTAAAAGCCGAATGCATCCCATTCCACCAAGAAGTAAATAAACCAAATGATGGTTCAGAATAAGTCAGTTTACCTTCTTTTGTCCAGATTGAAGTGCACGCTTCAGCTGCTCCCATCGAACAGTATTAATGTCTTCTTTTGAGATGGAGGATTGCTTAGCAGTCTGCCACCTTCCACGAAGCTCGGAAGTAATAGCTACACATGAAACACATTTATTTTAGCACGGAGATTATCATACACAAAAGGAATATATCTGAAAGAGAGATACATTCATCCGGAATCATCTCCAAAATCTTCTCGTATCTCTCCTCTGTAGAAAATATCTTCTGATTTGGAAGTAATTGTGACTCGAAAAAATCCTTGAGGACTTCTGTGTATGCTCTCCTGCAAAGCAGCATGGCTCATTATATAAAACAACAAAACAGGCAGGCAATAAAATTCATAGTAGAACTTACACAAGGAAAGGGTGAAGAGCAGGGCCAGTCAAAGAAACCTTATTATTGACCTGAAGACATTACAGAATGTACAGCTTACATCAAATTTTATCACTAAGAAGATATTATATAGAAGAATGTCCTATGTTGAATTATACCACCTTGTATACTCGGAAATAATCAGCAATAGCTGCCCTCTGCTCATTAGACAACCTGGATCAGTCATGGTAATGAATATAGACCTAGAGTTATGCCATAGATAAGAATAGAAAAAAAAATCACAACACGGTTAATAGACTGCATTACCTTCTCGCTTTTCCATCACAAACCCAGCAATGAACACCACGTCTACCGCTATAAACCCAGAGAATATGATTGAAACCAAAATCATCTGCATGTTCATAGTGACTACGAAATAAGTAGAATGAAATAAGAAACCCATTAAAATATTGGGAGTAACCATGTGAGTAGGCTTGAAATTAGCACTGCTCTTACTGTTTGAGTGCATAATAAGTTTGATTTGTGGAACAAAAAAATATTTATAGAAAAAGAAAGACTGAGCTAGATATAGTTAAAAAGGTAAGAAACAAGATACAGCCAATATCAAGTATCAGCTTTCGTTTAAGAAACGCATAAACATTACCTACAACTAATTAAAGCTTGAACTAGCTCTGAACAGATAATGAAACTATTCTTAGCAGTACCTCTTAGTGCAGTATCAATCACTTTAATAGCAATAGTCATTAAAGGCCAGCAATTCAAACAAACATCAGCTCCAGAGCAGCAATATCTTACATCATCATAGTCTGTGATATCCTACACAAGAGCTTAGGACGTTAATAATTACTTCATAACCTTTTCAAGGAAAATAACATTTGGCTACTACAACTTTTCTGCCACAGAAGTCCAAAGACTTACTATATCAAAAATTAATTCCCTCTCCAACGGAGTGAAAATGTTATCACCACTTTGAGCGTAGGCATGCCTCTTGGCAGGCTGTGGCACAAAATATTACAAAAAAACAGATAATGTATAAGAAAAGGGTGAAAAAAGCAACTAGATAGAAACAAGCTAAGCAGACAAAAAAACAAAAGTTCGTTATTATCACAAATTAAATCTCTAATTTCATTCGGAAATTGGCAACTGAAAAGAGTCACTAGTGAAGATTGAAGGCTTGAATCACAAACAAACACAAAACCTAATAGAACAACCGGATTAAATAGTGCAACTTATGGGGTACTTACATCAACGCTGTAAACAGGGCCAATGTCTATTTTAAAGGGACATTTCTCTTTTATGGAATTTTCAAGTTCAGACTGACTGTTGAAAGATTGAAACCGCAGATAAATGTCATTATCCAGGGTGAAAGAAAACTCCCTTCGTCCAAAGTAGGACTTGTCACAGGCAGGATGCTTCCCATCTACGGGAATCATTAAATGAAACGGTTTAAGTATTTAATCCATTTAAAGGAGCCGAGAGATAAAGATCGTGAGCAAGGGCATGACTGCACTGTCCATTGCAAGTGTACAGAAAAGGATATGTAATTTTACCATTTCCATAGGACATCCATTTGAAAATATCACCATATGGGAACAGCTTTCCTGAGATAAAGAAAAACAACAATTTCATGGCGTTAACCGAAAGATAATATGAAAATATGGTATATACCCAACTAACAACAGATAATTACCAAAAAAAATAAGCTAATTTGGATTCAGCTATCCATAAGAACAAGTAAAGAACCATTAGTTGCCTAAAGTAGTTATTCAAAACAAATGGAAAAAATATTACCATAGTAAAGCTTGAGATAGTTGGCATTAAATCGATCAGGAAAAGCATTTCCCAGCTTCTGGTCGTCAATCAACATGCGATCCTCTCCATTACTCTCTATCATTTTCTGTAGGAAGGCAAGTAGAGTGAAAGATGTCCATTTGCTAATTCTTGAACCTACTAAAATTACAATAAGCAATACAAGCAAAGTTTTTTCCTTAACCTCACCCCATCTATGCGTTGAAATTGGAAGCTTTGAATTAAAAATAATACCAGAAATAAAAAAAATTAGAGCATCAAATTGACCTACCTGATTAGATTCAGACTACAATCTTAACTCACCAAAGAAAGCAGAATAATTTCTTGAGGCGGCGGCAGAAGATCTTAAAAATTGCTGGAAAACGCTCGTGACGCGGGGGGTACTGGATCGATGCAAAATTGAAGAAAGGAAGGAGCATGAGACTATGATGTGTGTGGGGCTGACAGGAGTTGCGAAATTTGGCGGCAAAATTTAGGGCTAGTGATTTGTGTGGCGGGAAATATGTGCTTCGAGGAAACTCTCTTTTTAGTCTTTGTTTGCTAACTACGCATGTTGTTTGTGGTCAGACTGGGTTTGATTAAAAACATTAAATCAAGCATGATCTGAGTAAACATTTATGTTTACTTTTTATTATATTAAATGAAAAATAACAACATGTCTTTGCGAAAAAAATATACATGCCAAGCATTTTCAACGATTGCATCATTTTCTTGAAATCATCAATATTTAATTTAGTTTACAATCAATAAATATAAAACTTTAATGGGAAAATATATACAAATCTAAATATTATCAAATATAACATATAAATATAGGTTAACTTAAAAAAAGTACAATGTGATTCCAACCATTTTAAAATAAGGATTTGTGATATTTTGGATTTCAAAATAAAATATGATATGTGATTTCAAATCGTTAACAAAAACAACAACACTAGCACTCCCAACTTCATCACCCTCTCTTCTTCCCCTGAAATTTCGCCGAAAGTGAAGGCTTGATTCATCACCGCCGCCTCCACGCGCGGCGATCCCGGCATCTTCTCAGGCAATTGCTAAAGATCTGGTCATCGAAAAAGTAAAGGATACTTAAACCTAACTCGTTTCGACTCAGATCTGATTGAAGCAAGCTAGAAAGGCCGAGAACCCTAGTTTTTATGCTAGATCGACATTTGTTACTTATTCGATGTCGGGTTCTCTTGGAGGTTGTTTTCTAGGTTGAATGATTTTGTTGATTTTAGCTTTGTTGGGTTCTTAATGGGTTGTTTCTAGGTTGAATGAGTTTATTGATTTTGGCTTTATAATGGTTGTATTGGTTTTGATTTAGGTTGTATTGAGCTTGTTTCTAGGTTTGTTTTTTGGTTCTTATTAATTGTTTCTGGTTCTTGAGTTTTCTTAGTTGTTTATAAAGACATTTTTTCTTAGTTGTTTACGGGTAAGCCTTGTTTGGTTTCATTGTTTTGTTATTCAAATTTCGGGTATCATTTATTTACTTTGATTCTTGATTCGGGTGTCAATTGCTCCAAAGCAGATTCTTAGAACAAACCAATCCTAAATTCTTTCTATTATTTCTCTATTGCCGAAACCTATCTGTACTTTCTGGTTTTGGATTTTCAGTCCTCTGCATCCCGAATTGCTGCTAAAGAGGTTTTCCTGAGATCTTAAATTGAGTTTTTATAACCTTAAAGGTATGATGCCCAATTAATTCCTTTTTGTTCTCAATTGTAGTTTTATTGTCCTCCCCATCAATTAATTGTTGCTTCCTTATTCTCTATTGAAGTTTATGGGTTCATTTAAACAATTGTGTTTAATTGGGTTTGATTTTAGCTTCTCTTTTTCTTATTTTCTTGTTGTTCTTAATGAGTTTTTCTTAGGGATTTCTCATTGATTTTCTTGAGAAAGTGATGGAAACTAAAGGGATCCTAATATACCCTTGCCACGTGATAAAAAAATTATCGGTGTCAAAAAAAATTCCCTTTTTACTAATAGTCGGAAACCTCAGTCTCCCTTTTGAAACCTGAAAAACTACAGATCCCGTTTTGAAAACGACTTAAATCACGTGGTACTTTTTTTTAAATTTACCCTATAAATATGTATTAAATAAAATTAACACTCATCGAACCGAGCTCGAGCTTGGCATGTATATTTACATATAGATCAAATTTGATCCATAAAACTTTGACTTTAGCAGACTCTGGTTCGATTTAGGTTTGGTGAAAATATGAGTGTTAAAATCCAACCTATTAGAACTGGCTCGGACCGAGCTTATCCAACCCTGCTCAATGAACAAGACTATTGCTAACTATGAGTGTTTGATTGGAACACCAAACAAATATTCTCTGAAGTTCACAAATAATTGTAGAGTACATCTAGAAAGACCTTGTTCAAATAGTTGTGATTTGTTATGCATTTTAGAATAAAAACACTAACTTTTAATGCTTTTAATATATCTTTCTTGTATTTTCTTCATATTTTAATAAAAAAAATTCTTTTTCAGGGAATACTTGACGTATATAAAATTTATGTTTATAAAAAAACATGATTTCAATTTACATTGAACTTAGGTTTTGTTTGGATGAGTTTGTCGTGGTTAATTAAAGTACGGTATGGTATGATATAGTTCTTTTAAAATGTTGTATTTGAATAGATAGTATGGTATAATATGGTTTTTCTAAAATTTAGTGTGATTTAAATGAGAGCCATGAAGAACCATCAAATCCGTGGTTCTATTTCATAATTCTTGGAACCATGAAAAAACCATGAGAGAATAGTACCATGAAAATAACCAAACAAGTGAATTTAAGTTAGAACTATACCATACCATGAACTAAACAAGATCTTAAAAAGCATGCATGTAATTTTGTTCATCTTTTAAAAGATGATTGTAAAATTAGTTTTCCCAAAATAGGGTTTGAGGTTTCGAAAGTCGTGAAAGGAAAGATTTTCACCTAACTCGATCAATGTAAAAGACGTAGTACAGGGTAATTTTGGAAATCTAACATCTTTTATTTATGTCTTCTTCATCTCATAGTTCTGGTTTTCAACCTAATTCTCCTCGCCTGGTTAAATATGTCAACTTCACCCGATTCTCTTAACCCAAATTAGATCACCTAAATTAAATACGTGAACTTCTCCCATTCATTCAATTATCTTTTATTTATATTAACTTAATCCAACTTTCCACAAAATAATCATCTTTACAAGTTCTTCTTTCCATTTTATCGATTATGATTCATTCACAAGTTACACCAGCAAAATCCATTGGTTTGCTGGAAAAATTAATTAGCTGCTCCTCCAACAAATCTAGGGCAATCAAAGTCAACAATTTTTGCCCAATCTTTAGTCAAACAGTGTTTCAAAGCTCGGACAACTTCATGGTGAAAAGCTTGCCGGAAGAGAAGTGACGAGAGAGACGGTGGTGGTGGATCCACAGCCAATTATAGGCCCTTATTTCCTTTTCAATTGAAGAAGAAAAATCAATTTTCAATGACCACGTGAAATCGATTTGGCTTGCACCGGCGATTTGTAACCTCACCGTGCCAAAATCGAGCATCTATGAATGGTATCAGTCGGGTGAAGTCCGCTGCCTTGGACGTCCTCGGATTCCTGCAAAACAAGTCTCCGACGCGGAAGTGTTTCCGGCGAAGATCCTCCGATGTTAAAGTTAGCAACTTGGGAGAGATAATAGAGGTGAATTCTCAAAATAGCAGTTACCTTGAAAGTGGGGGATTACCTTGCTATTTATAGGAAGCTATGCAATGATGACGGGCGGGACCCGTTTGTGAGCTGTGCATAAAGGGCAAGCTGTTTGGGGGGTTTTTTCCACCGTTGGAGCATTAAATGCTTCCCCTCTGCCTGTCACTTTTGCATTTAATGCGTCAGTGGAGAGAGAAAGAGTGGGCTGAATCGGCAATGGTCGCTTTGAGAGTATTTCAGCGCGGACGCGGAGGGTCTCCCTGAAGAAGTAATTCGGCCTAAGTTGACTCGCAGGTGTTGAGGGATGTTCAGCTCAAACGCGCTTCAGCGTGATCAATATGTTTTTGGTAAAGGATGCGTGTGAGTGCTGAAGCGTCGCTTGTTGAGGATGCCTTTCTTACTGGGCCAAGATATGCTATTTGAGCTTTAATGGACCTTGGTATTATTAAGAAATTAAGAATATGCAATTTTAAATTCTTAAAGTTGAAATCCATTGGAAAAGAGCCCAATTTTATAAATGTATGAAAGTTTATCAATTGAAAAATCAAGAGCAGCATTGGGAAGAAACCCGAACTTTCAACCTTCGCCGTCGTTGGTGGTAGAGCAACGAAAACCGACAATAAGATGAGAGCAAATGTGACAACCATGAACCCAAACTACCGATCTCTGCCGTCGTCGGTGATAAAGAGTAGCATGAACAAGGGATGCAATGAGAGAAAAAGTGACGACCATGATTGTAATTTGAAAGAAAGGTGGAGACAAAACCCAATGGAAATATGTAGAAGAAGAGATAAATGTTTTGATTTCCGAAATTGTTCTCGTGCCATGTCAACTTCGATAATGTTTAAAACTTCAAATCTTATTTTAAAAAAAACTAACAATCCTCCTCATTTTAAAATTCGCTGAAACAACAAAAATATATTTTTAAAGTTCACACTTACATATGTGTAATCTTTTTATATTTGGGTTACAAAATTTTAAGATACAGCATATATAAAATATTTTTTTATGATTAAATACATTTCAATGGGAGACCTAATCTTCCAAATTGAAATTAAGTTGGCATGCGTCGCTGATACAATCTTGTCCAACTTCGAGTAAAACTTATAACTCTAAATTCATATTGTATTATTTACATAGTTTAATAAATTTTTGGATCTTAATAAATTATGGTTAATATAATATAATACAAATATGAAGTCTCGGAGTTTTATTATTAAAGGTAGCACCTTAATCCTTATTAAAAAAATTAAATAGTACAAAATAGTTTAACAATAATGTTGAGAAGTCATCAGCAATTATTTATTCTACTTTTTTAACGTTATTAATCTCTGAGTTTTGGTTTTGGTTTAGTAATCACTATATCTTTAAAATTAGAAAGGTGTGTGATTGTGGGTTCAACTCACACGATCAACAAGATTAACAAAATATCCATGTCCTCTCGAACTTTAACAACGTTCATGCACCTATTTCAACTTCGAAAAAGTGCATTGAATAACCTCATTTATCTTACGTGACAGCTGATGTGGCATCCCTCGACCATCATGGCGAGCTTGTTGACTCTGTAAGAATAAAAAATTAAAAAATCAATTAACTGAACCAACCTTTAATAATTGATGCTTAATTATTGTTGAAAGACGTCATCTACTGTGTAAATACTAGGCAGGTTACTATGTAGTACTATGCGCGGGACCTTATGTTTCTTATTATTTACGGTTTGTGCCATTGAGTTTTCCAATAAATTGGATTCAATTTTCCTTATTCATTACACCTCAGAGATAAGAAATAAAATCTCTTTCATGTTCTCTCTATACTTCTCTTCTTATAGCTATAATATTCTTACATTTATATTTTATTTCCAACACGTTATCAGCACGACCTTACTCTGTCAAAAATCCAACCAAATATTCTCAAAGTAAGGTGTGATTTTATTCTCAAATATGTCTCATTTGAAAAATCTTGATTTTGCTCCTCTTGATGTATAGGGGAAAAATTACTTAACTTGGGTAGTCAATGCAAAAATACATTTGAAATCAATGGGTCTTAAAAGTTGCATCATAGAAAATAATAATGTCTCAGAAACAACAAAAAGCAGTGGCTTTACTTCTTCTCCGTCGTCACCTTGACGAAGGACTTAAGGCAAAATACCTGATTGTTGAAGATAATGCAGATCTGTGGAAACAACTGAAAGACAAGTATGATCACTTAAAGAAAATATTTCTACCATGAGCTCAATATGAATGGAATAACCTACGACTACAAGATAAAAAATCTATAAGTGAATATAATTCTGAACTTTTTAGAATTACTTCAATTTTGAAATTATGTGGAAAGCCAAAATCTAATGATGAATTACTGGAAAAGACATTTTCCACTTTCCATCCAAATAATGTTGTCCTGCAGGAACAATATAGAATGCAAGGCTATAAGAAGTACAGTGAATTAATTGCTGCTCTCATTTTAGCTGAGCAAAAAAATCAATTGGTATTTGAAAACCATGAACTGCGATCCACAGGAACAGATCCATTGCCAAAAGTAAATGCGATGATTCATAATAATAATAATGACAATTATAATGGACGCGGCCACAGAAATGGTCATGGTCGAGGTAGAAGTCATGGTCTTGGTCATGGCTGTGGTCGTGGTAGAAGATATGATAATAATAATTCTCACCAGAAGTGAAAAAATAATAATAACCACCAGAAGTGAAAAAATAATAATAGCCACCAGAAGTGGAACAATAATAATAGCCACCAGAAGTGGAACAATCAAAGTAATGAGAATAAATGTTATAACTGCGGTATGACTGGTCATTGGTCACGAACTTGTAGAACCGCTAAACATCTACTGAGTTTATACTGGGATGATCTTAAGAAAAATGCTGAACCAGAGGCTAATTTAATACTGAACAATTATGATTCAATTAATATGACAAATATTAAATTGGAAGATTTTCTGTTACCCATCACTAGTGGAAAAGAAAAATATGAATAATAATAATTTATTTACTTTATGCTTTTTGATATATGTATTGCTTATTATTATGTTTAATGTAATTTTTATTTTATGAATAAATAACAAC
>CATIWQ010491023.1:0-17707 GCA_949673415.1 Euphorbia schlechtendalii
CCCTTGAACTTCTCACAGTTCACCATTTGAACTCCCTATAGTTCACCGAACGAACTTCTTACAGTTCATCGAACGAACTTCTTATAGTTCGCCATATTTTTCAAGCTTCTTACAACCGAATGAACTTCCTACAGTTCACCACCCACGAGGGGTGTCAAGAGACCAATCCCCGAAGGATGCACCAAGAAGAAAGCTTCTAGCCATCATCCCCAAGGAAGTGCCAACCGCGACCGGGCAGGTATCGTCTCTAAACCCCACTGCTCTTTCAATCATGGGACCATACTGATCTCATATCAGTAGTGATCCCACAAGGGGTAGTCTATGAGCATGGGATTTTTACTCCCAACTCGCGAGTTCGATCATGAAGTTGTAATTTTTCCCTTGTTATCATTTCACATTTTCAAGGGTCCTGATATCGTCTAGGAATCATCCGCCTTGTTTTTTTAGGCTTTCTTTTCTTAAAAAAGCCCAAGCCCAAGATAAAAACCCAGTCTGGCCATGTAATGTCGTTAACGACACTAAATTGGCAGATAGACCAAAAAGCCAATTTCTTCATCTTTTGGTAAAAAAAAACTAACTTTAACCCATAATTCCAGGTTTTCTCCACCCAACACCCTGTCAACATGATGCCATCCAACATCATGCATGATTAAAGGAAGAAAAAGAGGGAAAAAACAAAAATAAGTGGGTGGAACCACTAAAGCAACTTGGACTTTTTGGATTGAAGGGAGCCCCATAAGGGGACTGAATTTGCAGCAAAGAAGGGAGGAGAGCAACAAAGGATGGGAGTAGCAGTAAGAGGAACTCAGCACTCAGCAAGAAGGAGCTCTCACCAAACAAAAATCGAAAAGTCACAAGTTTTAGTTTTTCAAGTGTTTTCAAGCCTAAACCTAAAGGAAGAAGGACTCCTACCTCCTCTCTTCCTCTTCATACAAGTCATATCCCGGAAGCTTATTCTTCCCACCAAAAGGAGATCTTTACACTCAATTTTCGCCAAAAACTCCAAAACCAAGCCAAAGAAATAAGGAGGACTTTTCGGGTACTTTCGTGGACTAAGAAAAGTGGATTCATGGCTATGGGGTAAGCCAAAGAAAAGAAATAAGGAGTTTATGCTTACATTCATATGCTTTTCTTTTTGAAGTTTCAATTTCTTTTCGGTTATTTTCCGTTATTTCTCGTTTCTGCTCACCATTCTATTTTCTACAATTTTCAGTATGATTTCAAATTTGTTTGTGTTTTTTGATTACATAAACATATTCTACACATCCTGAGCTTTCCATAATGATAAAGATCATCCAAATCGGTTAGATATAACAAAAGTTATGATCGTTTAAAGTTTTGGATATTGTTTTTGCTATTTTCTGCTGTTTTCTATGCTTTCATACAGGTCTGGAAACTCGATATCGTTAACGATATCACCTGATATTGTTAATGATATTGGTGATATCTTTAATGATATCACCAATACCGTTAATGATATTGGCCCTGGAAGAATGCAGTTTTGCTTTGTTTTGCTCCGTTTCGAACCGTTTAAGCCCGGAATGACCCCCTGAGACCCTTCTGAGTTTGGAAACTCATCATTGGGGCTAACAAACCTCGAAATTATAATTATTTAGAATTGATAAATGATTTATTAATGTGTTAATATGTTAATTGAAGTTCGGAGTAGCAACGGAAGCGCTTCGGGCCATTCATATAGATATCGCCTTTCACAGGGAAGTCCATAACGATATGAATGACATCGTTACCGTTGTTAACCCAAACTATGACTATATTATGCATGTTTAGCCTAGATTTATCTTTCTAAATATTATTTTAGGTCACCTCCACAAAGGGATTAAAACGCGTTCTCGGATAACAGTCCTCACCACATTGCCATGCGGTCATTTTCACTAATAAAATCGATCCACATACGTGTAACTAAAAATGAACCATTTTTCATTTTAACAAACTTTAAACTGATGACGTTTTAATTAGGCCACACGGGCCTCGCTAAAATCAAATCAAACATATGTGCCTTATCTTGTGCTAACCTTTATGGATACAGGTTAGATGTATGCCTAGGGATTTATCTTCCTTCGGGTATTGCCAATACTTTTACAAGAATTCTAATTAATAGATTAGGCAGGCGGTTGCATCCCTTGAGCTTTGTAATTTATTAGTTTAATTTCCCGCATTTACTTAATGCTTGATGTATGGATTTACTGCATTCCACATGCGCGTTAAATCATACATCTCAACCTCAAAATGACTTAAGTGCGAATATGCACAATTAAGAGAACACGATTTTTTGTAGATGTAATATAATGTGATCCAATAAGAAATAAGCAACTTATCCCAAACCTGAATATCTGTGTCTTGGTGGGCCATCTTTGGACGTTAAGTCTCACAAGACTCTAATTACTGGAAAGAGCTAATCCAGGTGGCGACTCCACACTAAGAGACGGTGGATTCGGGTTCGAACCAATATGAATAAACATTTTCACCCTCTCTTCAAAACCTTTTCCTTGGTCCCCGACCCCGGTGTACATCTTTTTCATACACCTCGGTGGATCGCGCCTCTCATCCCACGCGCTCTCGGCCCACCACTCTATGTCGTCTGCTCACACTCGGCATCTCCAATAAATCGGCATTCCCACGGGTTTGATATCCTCTCAGCTCTGGCTGCTGAGCAACAGCCCTTCAATGAGCGTTACCATCTGCGCGAGTTCTCTTCTCCTAAAGTTTAATGACTACAACTAGTGGAGTCTTGGCCGCTTAACTACTCCTTCTGCCCCAACAAGCACTATGTACCAACAGTTCATTCGACATTAACATATGTTAAACAATCGAAGCTTCAGCCTCAATTGAATGCCCTTCACAAGCCCAAAATCAAATGATTGATGATAAAAGCTCAACCAAACTCCTCATCTGGATCAAAATAGAAGGGGGATCGGCCTCAATTGAATGGCCTCCACAACTCGGATCACTAATAAGGCAAGTAGCAATCTCACTTTATTAATTTCTCAAGTAAATTTATATGTTGCTGCAATGTCATAAAAGTCCCGAATTGGATTTACTTGATTTAATAAAGAACACCACCCTACAGCACAAGTTAACATGTGCATAAAATTGCCAGCCCATTACATGGTCTGGTTGGTAATTATTTGGAATTAGACTTGCAATGCTTGACTTAACCATATATTCTTTATTCAGCTGCATTGAACTTGACTTGATTTTTCTAAGTTGATTATCCCGAGTATAATTAACATAACAACCAATTGTATACATTATTGCTTTCGTTAACCTTGTTAGCTTATCATTTCCATGTCTTTTGACCTTGGTAAATAGATGATCTGCATATCCATCACCTACTTGAAAATTAATCAATGCATATTAGTTATATGTGGTCTCTGTACCATTACTTTGCTTCATTATTACAAGTTTATGCCGATAATGATAGAAACATTGTGTCTATATGTTGTCCCATTGGACGATCTAACGAATAACCATTATATTTTATCTGTAAATTGCGCTATTAAGTCATATACATGTTGTAGTTTCTTTGCGACCCATGAATTGTTAATTCGATATATATTGCTCGCTAATGTCATTTCTCGAGTTTCAAACGTGTTTCTCGCTTACACATTCATATTTCTAATACTTATCGATTGTTTGACATACACGCACCTTGCCCAATACAGATAAGCTTTTCTCCACTAGTTCCTTTTTTTTATTGGCCCAAGAAACTAAATATTGTAAAGGCTGGATTTATTCAATGGCACGGGCACCATTCATACTTGATTCATCCAATACACATGTCTACTGTGACTTACAACTTACATTATTTACAAAAATTATGTGGAAAAAACCCATTTCTTTGTCTAGTTGAATTCAATTTCAGGTTCACGAAGGGAGCTATAAAATTTATCATGGAAGAAGGAAAACAAAGCCCTTCTCTCCATTGGCCAAAACAAGCATCCGGCCACCTCCAAGGCGGAAGGCGAGACACTCCTTTCTCGATGGCATTCCTCCCTTCCAGATGGACCTCCTCGATGGAAGGCGAGACATTCCTCCCTCTTCGATGGCCTAAGCAAGCATCCGGCCACCTCCAAGGCGGAAGGCAAGGCACTCCTCCTTTCTCGATGGCATTCCTCCCTTCCCGATGAACCTCCCTGATGGAAGGCAAGACATTCCTCCCTCCTCGATGACCGAAGCGAGCATCAGGTAGCTACAAAATTTCTCATGAAGGTGAGACATTTCTCCCTTCCCGATGGATCTCCCTGATGGAAGGTGAGACATTCCTCCCTCCTCAATAGCCGAAGGGAGCATCCGGCCACCTTCAAGGCGGAGGGCGAGACATTCCTCCCTCCTCGATGGCATTCCTCCCTTCCCAATGGACTTCCCTGATGGAAGGTGAGACATTCCTCCCTCCTCGATGGTCGAAGTGAGCATCCAGCCATCTCCAAGTTGGAAGGCAAGACATCCCTCCCTCCTCGAAGACATTCCTCCCTTACCGATAGACCTCACTGACGAAAAGCGAGACATCCCTCACTCTTCGATGACCGAAGCAAGCATCCGGCTATCTCTAAAGCAGAAGGCGAGTCATCCCTCCCTCGACGACATTCCTCCCTTCTTGATGGACCTCCCTAACGGAAGGCAAGACATCCCTCACTCTTCAACGGCTGAAGCAAGCACTCGGCCACCTTCAAGGCGGAAGGCAAGACATTCCTCCCTTCTTAATGACATTCCTCCCTTCCTGATGGATCTCCCTAACGGAAGGCGAGACATTCCTCCCTCTTCGATGACCAAAGCAAGCATCCAGCCACCTCCAAGGCAGAAGGTAAGGCACTCAAACCCGTAGGTTGTGATCCCTAGTGATCCCCTCGAAGCTCTTATGCCCGCAGGCTATGATCCCTAGGGATCCCCTTGGCACTCTTATGCTTTGAAATCAAAGCATCACAGCCCGTAGGCTACGACCCCTAGTGATTCCCTCGGCGCTCTTATGCCCACAGGCTGCGATCCCTAGAGGTCCCCTCGCTGCTCTTATGCTTTGTAATTGAAGCAAGTCACAAACCGCAGGCTGCGATCCCCAGTGATCCCCTCGATGCTCTTAAGCCCACAAACCACGATCCCCAGTGATCCCCTAGACATAGTTATCATGCACTATCATGTATTAAACTCGAAGGTGCACATCATAAAATCACGACCTCAACAAATGAAATGACTCCATTGGCAATATGAATCTGAATGTCACCAGATTTAGCTCTAAAGAGCCTCAATGACTGAAAGGGGGGACTCTTGATATCAAGATAAGCCTACATCTATCCCCTACACCTAAACCTACTCCTAGCTAGGCCACCCTAAGCCTATGCCTACATCTAGGCCCACTTACTACCATCATCATAACTTTCTATCTATAAAAGAGATACCAATCTTCTCCATAAGGTAACTAAACTCCATACAAAAAAGCTCTCATTCTCCTCCATCATAAGAATTGATTTAAGCATCGGATGGGCATTGTCGGAACCCCAGCCAAGCCTTGTTTTGTAGGTACTCAAAGGGAATCTCAACGGAGCAAGAAGGACCTCGAAGAACCCGAAGACCCTACGAAGAACGGAGTTGGAAAAGATGCTATTTGGGTATCAAAGGGTATTGTTCTTGATTTGTTCTCTTTCATGTTGATGTTGTTCTAATTTATCTTCACGTTATCGTTGAATTCAATTGCTCTTGGAATAGTGAATTGTGACTTAACCAACCACCATCCTTGAGAGAGATAGGTAGATGCCACCGGTCCCTCTCCCGGTGCAACCCTAGAGAGATAGGTAGAAGTCACCAATCCCTCTATTGGTGCAGCTTCAAGAGAGATAGCTAACCGGCACCTGTCCTGGTGCAACCACCCTAGATACAGATAGGTAGAAGCCAATAATCCCTATCCCAGTGCGCCCCTTTGAGAGATAGGTAGACGCTCTTGGGCCCTCACTCAGCACATCCCATTGTCACGATTCACCACTACCACGTCTTGCTGAAGTTTCATCCTTGTGATGTCGAATCCAATATCGAGGCAGAATAACAATCATAACTCACATCTCTATCAGAATAAGCGATCCCGCTCTAGAACTAATTAGACTAATCGGATTAACTTTGAAAATTATCCAGATTCTCATGATGCATTGGTAATGAAATCAGTCTTTGCCAAATATGGTGTCATGGGTTCGGTATTCACCACTAAGAGGAGGAACATAAAAACCTCCAACTTTTTTTTATCAACAATGATGGATCTCTGCCATTGCATGAAGCATTATACCGGTTAAATGCGATTTTAATTGGAAACATTCGGTTACGAGCTTTTAAGGCAAAGTACTCACTTCGTCATGCAGCAAGGCCTACCCATGAACCAATCAAACCTATGCCTAACCTTGCCCAGCCAAAACAGAAACATGACTTCCGTGAATCACTGCGTGACAAACGCTCCTACGCTAATGTGGTTGCTCCTACTCATGATCTGCTTGTGGTTAATATATTCGATTCCATTGTCTTTGCTAATTGGGCTGCCCATGCTTGTGTGCTAAAGGTTCAGAAACTAGCATCGATCCCCAATTTGTATGAGTGTGTTAAGAGTAGAAAATTTCCATTCAAGTTTATTGCACTGGTAGGTGAGAACCTAGGGGTAATTGCATTTTATTCGGATGATGCAAAATCTGCCTTTCTAGATGGAGATTGGGATAATTTAAAAGACATCTTTTCGGAAGTGCAACAATACCCATTTGATTTCGTGCTTTCAGAATGCTTAGTGTATGTGGACTTTGTGGGTATCCCTCCGGCCCTTATTACAGGTCAACTAATTGCGAAGTTTGCGGGTTTATTTGGCACCCTAATAACACATGATTTTAATTACGCAAACCCGGATAGACTTGATGTGGTGTCTTGTATGATATCAGCTCCGGTTGGAATTAAGGACCAAATATTCAGCTTGTCAATTGGCGAAACCTTGTTCAACATTTCAGCAAGCTTTAGGCAAGCTGTAGTGTGCCAGTGCAGTGAAATTATGAACTATATTTCCTCTGATTGTTCGTCTGATTATGGAGACCATGGTTCTTTTGCTTTCCCCAACTGTCAAACAAGATTTGGACATCATTCCTTCAACGTCGGAGGTGGAATCTTATATCCTTGAAATTGAGCAGATCAGAACCTCGTCAGCTAATCCTGCAATAATGAGACCAACAGATTCAAAGAATTTCATACAAAAATATGAGAGCCTAGTTTCTGAGTTAGCGGTGAAGTTAAATGGGAAGGCAGATTGTTCGCGTTCCAGCCTAAACAAGACTGTCGAGCAGGTGTTCCGTGCAATTCTGAGCCTTCCTTAAATCATTTCGGGACAGTGGAGGGTCTTAGAAATAGCTCGTCAAGGTCAGTTTTAGCAGGGGAAAATCAGGAAATTCCAGCTTCTTGCGTCCAAATATCAAACTTCTCAAGATCAATAGAGAAGTCGCAAACTCAATCATCGGGAACACTTTCAGTTTCATGGAACCGTACTAGACTTCAAGATGTAAATCACTCCAACCTGAACCTCTTGCATCCTCTAAGACTTCTTCAAAAGCAATCCTGAAAATTGGAAATTTAATTGCCAAGGCTACCCAGGCAACTCTTGCAAAGCCTAACATATCGCATGTGAGGAATATTGGAAATTCAAGAGCATCAAGCTCTTCGGGGCCAGACATAGCAAACATGAAAAGATTAATTACACGTTCACAGGTTAGACCAGAAGTGGAAAATAAGAAAGTGTTAACTTTTGCAACAGGAAAGAAGCTAGGCTTATTCAAAGAGAAACATGCGACCTTTATTTTGGAGGCATTGGAATTCGCATGAGATATGGTTTCTATTAAAAATATTTGATTCATCATGTCATTAAATTTTGTTTGTTGAAATTGTCAGGGGTTTAAATAACGGTGCTAAGTAGTTATTTATTTGGTCGAATATTCGGAAAATAAGCTTACAATTTTTCATTTTGATTGAAACAAAAATAGCGAATGTTTCAAAGCAAGTTGTTCGTCACTTTTGGGGCCACAATGATTTTTCCGTTCATGTTGTGTCATCGCAAGGGCTATTGAGAAGTCTTCTATTTTCTTGGAATTCAACGTTAATTCAAGATTTATTCTTTCTTCATCATCACGTTGGCTGGTTGTTCACCTCATGCACAGCAACATCGATGTTCATGTCGTAGAACTTTATTTTTCATGTTTTCCATTAGAAAGGATTCAAATGTGGGAAGATCTATTGCCCATTATTCGAGCTTTGCAAAATGTCATTATATGTGGAGATTTTAGTGAAATCTTACATCTTTCAGAGCAATCAAGTGGTGGATTTACCTCTTCCACATCCCACTTCCGTCATTTCATCAACGAGGCCGAATTGCTAGATATTCCACTACAAGGACGTGATTATACTTAGTTTAATTCTCAAGCTTTCTCTAGAATAGATCGTAACCTCACTTCAACATCCATTACAAATCAATGGCCTGGCTTATCAATTACAACAATGGATTCTTCACTCTTGAACCATTTTCCAATCCGCTTTCAATCTCATCCAAGGGCTGCCCCTAGGCCACACTTGTTTCGATCGCTGAATTTTTAGTGGGAGAATGGGGATTTTAGTGATTCATTTGGACTACTTGGCATGGAATTCATTTGCAATTTCCTCAGGAGGACATTAGCGGGAAATGATCATGGCTAAGCAAGGCCATAAAGCCATGGTATTTGGCAAACTTTGGGGGATTGGAAGACAAGATTAAACAACTTGAATTAAGGGTCCTAGATCTCTCATCACGTAGTAACGCAAGGCCTTTGGATTCTTCTTTGAATTCAAACCTACAATGATCAGGTTTGGAACTTTGTGAAAACTGAAATAGATAAGAGAAATTGAGGCACCAACAATCGCGAGTTACTTGGTCCCTTTTTGGTGACTGTTCGCTCTTTTTTCTACTAATAATATAAAAGTTCTAAATATGAATAGGTGTTGTCAGTACCGCTTATCAAATAGAAAAATGACGATAACTGCAAGTATACAGTTGCGATGTAGTTTTAAAAGATATCGATTCCATAGGAAAAGAATTCGGTTCTAGGGATAAACTAGAGTTACGGAACAAAAGAAAATAAAATAAGTTAAAGGTTTTGAATGGTAGATTGATGAAGGGACGGATGCATGAACAGATTAGAGAAGATGCAAAGCATATAGATGTTCCCTAAGAACAAGTATAGTGGAGTAAAATATGCAAAATAATCAATAATGTTTTATGCACTAGATAACTTCAACAAACTCAATTGTAGACGCCCAAATATCCTATAATTCACCGCAGAGCAACAAATGAAATGACTTTTCTAAATTTAGGGTAAACGAATTATGACACTTATAAAAATCTGGATAACAATAATACTATACTTAGTACAGGTCGCTCTCACATAGCCATATTTAGCAAGTTACCACTCAAAAAATATTGGCTCACTAAATAGCGTTAAAATCACAGACCCAGTGATTATACACAATCTTGTTAACCCCGAAACTACTCTTAAAGTCAACTTGAAAGCATATAACTTCATTAATATAACTGACGCAAGATGAAATACTCATTATGACACATAGACATATCATAAACTTCGAATTAGAAAGTATAAGTAGAAAACAAAGTAAAGTTGTAAAGTATGCAAGTGAAAGCTGAAGTTGATCAAACCGTATCCACTCTTTAATGGGAGTCATCAATTCCTGCAATTCCTGCGTCTACTTTGAATTCGGTCTCGACTCGTACAAAACCTCCGCTAGGATGCTATTCTTTGAAAATATTGAACAAATGAATGTTGAAGAACATAAACTTTTATTGATAAGTGCTTTTCAATTACACTCATACAACAATCGCTCGAATTTGTGAAGAAATCTAGTGATTGAAACAAGAATCAAATCACTTATACATTTTTCTCTCTAACACTTTGAACTTAGCGAAATCTATATAACTTTCACTCTCTATCATGTATCATATGCTCTTTATATCTGCACTCTACCATATACCATCCACTATGCATCAAATTGGTTGATTCGAACCTCTATTTATAGAGTGTGAAAGGTTACGTTTATCCAAACTAATAGTCATGTCCATTGGTGAAGGGTTGCATCATCTTCATGTGATTGGATGCAAGATTCCATCCTTATCTTCAATGGATAGGCACCTTTTCATGGTTGCTGCTCTCCAAAAGGTGTCTCTTTGTCTGACGATTGATGGCGGTTGATCGTTCTTATCTGGTGGTTGGAAGTTAAGAAAAGTTTATCAAACCCATCATGATTCGCGACGTGACATACATGTCGCGATCATGAATGTAAGTTGGTAACTTACTGCTTGTGAAGAATGTTAAGTCGTGATCATGATAGATAGTCGCGAGCGTGACTTAGCCAATCGTGAATAGAAATCATGATCATGACATGGTCGTGACTTATGCTTTTCTTCATGATTTTTCTTTGCAACTTTACCGAACTTTGACAACTTCGATCCTATGCCAATTCCTTGCATTCCATGCATCTTTTTGCACCTTTTTCACTCTTTTTGCATAGAATTCTGTCTTTAATCATTTCACTCCCAAGATTCACCTAGTTTCTGCACTTGCATGAAAAAACAACTACATACCACATGAAATCTTTTATATGAAGTATAAAATGACTCTAAATCATATCATTTTATGAGTAAAAATATCAAGATAGTAAGTGTAACTATACACTTATCACACCCCCACACTTAACTTTGGCCTTGTCCTCAAAGTAAACGCAACAGAAGTGTATAAAATAATAATTCAAGTTCCTACCTCATTTGGCGAAAGACTATTGTAGTGAGTACCACATTCTCACGTTGCATAAGGTTCAAGTAAAGTATACAAAATTTCCCACAAAATAGTAGTGTGCAATTTATATATTCCAGTTGCATACCTTTGCTCTTAATGGAGGGCCAATCGAATTGCGTCTTTATATAGGCGTTATACGCTCGCTTGAATATTTCCTTCTCTTAAGTATAGAATAAAGTATAAAGGACAAAGGGAGTACACTTTGAAAAAAATTAATCTCAAGGCATTTTTAGGTAACCTTGGATGCTAAACACTCTTAGTGGTTGTATTTTATGCTCCATACCACTCTCCCATTTTTTTAGTGGTTGCATTTTATGCTCCATACCACTTTCTCTCATTTTTTTCTTTTAAGCATATGTTTTTTAAGTACAGATTTGTACTTTGCACCCATTTTTAGTGCTATACTACTTTTTCTCTTTTCACTTATTGAATGGTTGCAGTTTTTCCTCCATACCATTCCTCACCTTTTGCATAACTCATTGGTTATTCTCTCTTTCTTTTGATTTTTCTCTTAATACCCTCATCCTTTATTGATCATTTTCAAAGTATTATGGCTATAGTTTCCCTACACTTTAGACACACTCAATACTTATAGGATGTATTTGAGAATAGCATATAAAACTCATAGTAAGAACACTACTAGATATTACTCAACTCAAAACTTATCGGTAGCATTAAACTAAAACTATATAACTTATACTAATTCATGTTGCATTGAAATTATATCGAAACTTACTTGGAATGTTGCTATCGAATGTCACTCATCACTCATCCTTGCCAAATGCTAAATGTTGTTCCAATCTACTAAAGCGCTCACACTCTCAACATGCGCTCATACTCGAAACAAATATTTTGTTCGAAATATGCACCAACATCAAATTTGTAATACCTAACACTCACAATAACCTTGAAACATATGTTAGTATAGTATAGGTATGGATAATGTATAAACAACATAAAATCACGAAAATTTTTCATTCTTCAATTATTTAATTTTTTTGGATTTTTTTGATTTTACACAAATGCCTCCCACACACTAGAGAACACAATGTCCTCATTATGAGAGACTTAATGAAAAACAAAAAAAAATGAAAAACGAATAAACAAACACACATAAACAAACGAAAAAGAAAAGAAAAAGAAATTTGAACCCGGTTATTTTCATTCTTCCGAACTTGAATCAGGAGGACTTGGTGAAATATCCATATTCTGCTTCTTAAAGTACGAACTTAACTTGCGGTTCAAAAAAATGTTGGATTTTGTGAGTTGACGAACATCTTGTTGTATGGAAGCTATATCAAGGCATGCTTGATCTACATCTTTCACGAATTTCCCTCTCCAAGTATCTTCATTAGCATGTGTACTCCCGGAAGCTTATCTCGTTTCATTATTCCTGATTTGAACTTCTTCAATGCCTTCGTCAGATTGGTTCTCTCGAGAACTAGATCCTTCTGTTGGTCTTAACTTCCTAACCCTTACTTCATATGGTAAAAATGTAAATTTCCCTTCTTCTTCCTTAACTAACCCTGCTCTCTTCATGTAAACTCCTCCCATAAAGTTGAAATTCTCTCTAAGACTATATTGGTATGGCAGTTGGTTCTTCGCTCCCAAAATAATTTCACAAATTGTACTTGCACCTCCATCTCTAGCCTTTTTATGTGTAGTAAGACTAGTGATGGATTCCAAGATGTACATCGGAAACTTTGGTCTTAATTGTGAAACGGTGCACTCCAATATAACCAAATCTTTCATCGACACTTTGGTAGTCTCATGTCGGAAGAAAAGACTTTGAGAGATAAACTTGTGAAGGTAAAGAAAGTTGTTACTCCGAATGTTCTTGTTGGATGAGTTTTTAACATCGTATTGATCCAATCCCATTAACTCAGTCCATACACTAGTTAGATCATAATCGTTTTCCTTTTTGATCTCTTCATAGGTTTCTCCAAAACTAAACCACTTAATTAAATCCATTAAGTTAAACTTATACTCATTCCCTTCATTCATAAATTTCCTTTTGAGAAAATTCTCATCCTCAGTAACAGTAACAAAAAATTCGAGGACTCATTCCTCGTTAAATGGGAAATGCATATTCACAAAGCTTTCCAACCCAAATAGTGAAAATTATTCCTCTACTTCTACATGTATTCCAGCATCAATTGCAAAAGTAGGATCATAGAAGAGTGTACCTTGGAAATCGAAGTTCTTGATCTTATCTATATTTTGACTTCTTCTTCACCATAGATCGAAAGGTTATCCATACTTGGCTTGTTGATTGACCAATTTGTTCTTTCCCTTTGTTGCTGCTGATTTCTTTGGAGCCATTGAAATTTAATTCAAGAATTTGAAAGAAAGGTTTGTGTTTTGATTTTGGGAAAACGGAGAAAATTTGGTTTGCAAGAGATAGAAGTTTTGTAAAAGAGTGATTGATTTGTGAAAATCAATTAGGAAAATATTTACATATATATAGGAAATAGGGTATGTTACTTTTTCAATGACTCTTTTTCCAAATATAACTGTTAGAAAAAGAGCCGTTATAGCAATAACTGCTGTAAAATCGCGCATGTCACAATCGTGACTTTCACTTAGATAAAAATAGAATGTTTTGACAACTCTATTCATGAGCGTGAAATAGGTAGCGAACGCGAAATGTTAAAAATCCAAAAACTTTTCTTTTTTCTTTTATTTTAAAAAAACATTAACTTAAAAACACGCACAAAAACAAAATAAAAATATACTACTATATATTGGAAAAGATAAGAGATTTAAGTGTCAATGGAGTTTCTCAACCCATTGACTTCATATTCATGGATGAAATCTAACTTAACAACTTCTTTAATGCAAGCATCAATCAAGTCAAGTTTCATGCATATATCTTCATCCATTAGATATTTATAAGCCTTATCCATATTAAATTCTACAGTATCGTCACCTATCCTTATCTTCATTTTGCCTTCCGACTCATCTATCAATGCTTTGCCAGTATGCATAAAAGTCTTTCTAAGATTATAGGGCATTTTTCATCATATGCAAAATCTAGCACAACAAAGTCTGTTGGAAAAACAAACTTATCCACTTTAACTAGCATGTCTTCTAATATGCCATAAGGATATTTAATAGACTGGTCAACTAATTGCAAGACCATATTTGTCCTTTTAACATTTTGGAAAAGAAATATTGGAATCTGTGTAATTATTGGGAGTCGTCAAGTTGATCAAACCGTATCCACTCTTTAATGGGAGTCGTCAATTCTCGCAATTCCTGCATCTACTTTGAATTCGGTCTCGACTTGTACAGAACCTCCACTAGGATGCTTTTCTTTATGAATATTGAATAAATGAATGTTGAAGAATAGAAACTTTTATTGATAAGTGCTCGGCAATTACACTCATACAACAATCGCTCGAATTTGTGGAGAAATCTAGTGATTGAAACAAGAATCGAATCACTTATACATTTTTCTCTCTAACACTTTGAACTTAGTGAAATCTATATAAAGTTCACTCACTATCATGTATCATATGCTCTCTATATCTGCACTCTACCATATGCCATCCACTATGCACGAAATTGGTTGATTTGAACCTCTATTTATAGAGTGTGAAAGGTTGCGTTTATCCAAACGAATAGTCATGTCCATTGGTGAAGGGTTGCATCATCTTCATGTAATTGGATGCAAGATTTCATCCTTATCTTCAATGGATGGGCACCTTTTTGTGGTTGCTGTTCTCCAAAAGGTGTCTATTCATCTAACAGTCGATGGCGGTTAATCGTTCTTATCTAGCGGTGGGAAGTTGAGAAAAGTTAACCAAACCAGTCACGATTCGCGAGCATGATTTACTTGTCACGATCATGAATGTAAGTTGATAACTTACTGCTTGTGAAGAATGATAAGTCACGATCGTGATACATAGTCGCGAGTGTGACTTGGCCAATCGTGAATAGAAATCACGATCGTGACATGGTCGTGACTTATTCTTTTCTTTATGATTTTTCTTTGCAACTTTACCGAACTTTGACAACTTTGATCGTAAGCCAATTCCTTGCATTTCACGCATCTTTTTGCACATTTTTCACTCTGTTTGCATAGAATTCCATCTTTAATCATTTCACTCCCAAGATTCACCTAGTTTCTGCACTTGCATAAAAAATAACTACATACCACATGAAATCTTTTATATGAAGTATAAAATGACTCTAAACCATATCGTTTTATGAGTAAAAATATCAAGATAATAAGTGTAATTATACACTTATCAGTGACAATAATACGTTATATTTCCATCATATAACATCAGCAATGCATCGAAATAATCAAATTCTACATCTGGAAAATGGGGCTTTAACACATGATACAGACTAAATTAAATAATGTATTTGGTTATATTACTTGCAGCTTTTCTCGGTTGCAACAGTGGTGCCTTTTTGGTTGAGGAAGCTAAATTTCAATGTGGTAGATGAGATATCGAATTCATGTTTGATGGAACCTTTCATGGAAGAGGAAGCTTAGGCTGCCATTCATGCTTGTAATGATAATAAATCACTAGAATCTGACGGGTTCAACTTCTTTTTCTATAAAAAATTCTAGCTTGAATTCAAGGAAGATTTTATGCAACTTTTGCGACACTATCACTCGACGAGTAGTCTTTTGCGTTCAATGAAGACCTCCTTCACTAATCTAATCCTGAAGGTGCCAGGAACCTGCTCTCTTCACAATTTCAAGCTAATTGCTCTAATTCATGGAGTGTACAAGATGGTTGCGAAGATACTTTCTTAAAGAATGTAGCCCCTGCTCGATAATTTAATCTTTGGGAATAAATTTGCATCTATAAAAGGTTGGAGCATTCATGAATGTTCTTTCATAGCTTCAGAGGTTCTACATTTGATTCACTCCAAAGGTCATTCTTGCTTAGTAGTAAAATTGGATTTCCACAAAGCTTTCGATAGTGTCTCATGGACTTTCATTGATGCAGTTATTACACCGGATGGGTTTTCGTGGTAAATGGATTTCATGGTTGTCGAATTGCTAAAAGTATTCATCCACTTCGATCTTGATAAATGGTTCCCCAAGTCATCCATTTCCTTATACAAAGGGGTGAAACAAGGTGGCCCTCTTTCTCCATTCATTTTTGTACCTGCAGTGGAAGGTTTGAAGCAGTTATTGGATGTTGGTATAAGGGAGAGGCTGCTCTCGGGATTCCATTTGGATGACTCTTTACCCAATATCTCACTTCTCCTGTTTGCAAAAGATACATTGTGTTTTCTACCGCCAAATGAAAATTTAATTATGGAATTTACTAGGATTTTAAAGTGCTTTGAATTAACTTCAGGACTTCGCATTAACTTCCATAAGAGCTCTATTCTAAGAGTTCACGTCCACAAGTCAGTTTTGAGATCTTGTGCTTCAACTTTGGGATGTCGTATTGAAAAATTTTCGATTAATATATCTTGGTGCTCCATTAAGCGTGAAAAGCATATCGGTAGCAAAGTCGAACCCATTAATCATGACATTTCAGAACAAATTAGCATTGGAAAGGGAGAAGCTTATCATATGTGGGACAAACCATTCTAATTAAATCGTCACTTGCTTCTTTACCGATTTATCTCATGTCGATTTTATAAGATGCCTAAATGTGTAAACGCGAAATTGATAAAATTATTGAGAATCATTTTGTGGCCGGGTGACTCAAGTGCAAACGGAATTTGCAAGGTTAGTTAGAAACCTATCAATTTATCAAAACAGCTAGCCTGGCTATTCATACGTGATTTCAAATTAGCGAATTGTAGCTTACTTTTAAAGTAGATGTGGTGTTTGCGAGCAAGTACAGCTGATTCCTTGTGGCGAGCTTATTGCGCTAAGAGACGTGGTTTTTTTCATGGCATGAGGCATTGGTTCATGCAGTGTCACATTATAAAGGCAATAATCTACTAAATTTATACCTTATGCTATAATATGAGTAGAGTATCCATTGATTGATAATCATAAATGTCCCAAGTCTGTTTTAATCATGGGAATGAATGAAAAGAAAGACTTGTATGTTGGATGATCTATAGCAATGCAGTTGCTATGTCACTTGGTAAAGTAGATCATGAACATGTGCACATGTTGAAAACATGGGGCTGGATCGATCCACATAGTAAAATCACATGGTTGTATGTCATAGACAATTTGCTGAGTAGGTCTCAATTGTCATTGGACTTGATTTCAACTTATTACGGATGTGGAATTGAGTATGCTGTAGTATATCACTAACGGCTCCTTAAATATTAGATTACAAGTACTGGTATGCTCGGTATATTTCATGACCACATTAGTAGTAGTGTTGAAGTGATAGGATTGTCATTCGATTTGATAAATCAAAATGAATCACCTGCCACTTGATGAATAAAAGTGATAAGGACGTCCAATAAGTTGTTGGCTTATATTATCATTTTATTCTAGATCAAGAAATACGATGAACAGCATAAGGGGTGACAAGCATCATGCCATTTGTTCATTATATTGATGTCAGCTGGCAAAGGACTTTATGACATAACTACTGGGTTTAGTATCTTTAATAGACGACTGTATTCTGTCCCAATTGGGGGTTGTGATGGTTTGCTAGAATTCACTTATAGTTTATGGGTGAATCCCATTACCAACATATGGACAGACCCAAAGGATCGTACGCTTAGAACTATTGATATGGGATATCTTGAACATGCAATGTTATAAGACTTGATGAAGAATCGATTATTAATTAATTGACATGTCAAGTCAATGTAATTGAATAATCTATATAACTTCAAGAAATTAATTTAGTTAATGATAATATAATTTATTTTATATTATTCATTACATTAAATTAAGT